>JAIUSX010000400.1:0-35014 GCA_026573805.1 Hesperophylax magnus | reverse complement strand
AGTCACCAAACATATCAAACTACTTGAGGTGGCTCTCGACTAGCAATCCGAAGGTCGCGGGTTCAAATAAATTTTATTAAAATTAATTTGCACTATTTTACAATTAGTGTTTGGTTATATCTGAATAGCCAGGTACTCTCCCACCTTCCTCCTCGTCATCTCCTTTGAGGTCTCCTTTGAGGATGCCATAGTCTCACTGGCTCCAGACGGAAGTTTTTGTAAGTCTCCATATTCAAATTCGGCGGTATGATTTTTTTATGTGACACCTCTCACTACAGCGCCCCTGTCTTTACACGTTAAATACATAGAAACTATGTCGCCAACCGGTTGGGCAGCGTTATGAGGCGGGTTAAGGTAGGGGCTCTAGGAATGAATTTATTAATGCTGGTCTTAAAGAGGCGCGAATTATATGGACGAGGAAAAACAGATGCTGATAGCTCGTTCCACATGCGAGCCGACTTACGGTAAAACGAGTCGGAGAAACGACCCGTTCATACATAGATAACATCAACTTTACTGTGAACCTGTGTTCCGCTCGTGTCCGTCGAGTATCACGCACGTGCACGGTGCACCGGGGATCAATGCTGCTAGCTTCTTTTAACAGGCTCTTATAAAATACCTGTAGAATAGACACAGCATACGCACATTTCGTCATACATGATTTTACTGCACATATGCCTCAGGGATTTCATTTCTACAGTATTCTGTCTACTTTCAGCCTTCTTCTGCCAATTCCATGCCTCATTTCCATATATTAGGGTAGGTACCAGCACTACATTGTGGACTGCTAGCTTCGCTTCTTTGGACAGTTTTTAGTTAGCTCCAACCGCGTCCAATCATCCATTAATTACCCATTATAACCAAGAACCCGGCCTCCCCTACTAAGTCACGAAGCGTAATCAGGAGAGATGGTAAAAGATACAGGTTCAAAATTTCCTACATAACATTATTCCTTTTGCCGCCATTTTGGATTTTTATGGTCGAAAGGTATCCCTCAACCAGTTTCTTTCGATCCGGCCCGCCACGCAGTAGATGGGCAAACGCATCCGCCACCAGGACTTAGACAAACCTCATCCTATGAACCCGTGTACCCCTGCTAAGTTATGATTTTTTTATGGATTTGTTTTTGCGAAATTTTCGTTTCAATCTAAATACGCATACATTTCTTATAAACAATTCAAGAAACACACGTCATTTTGATTTGAAACGGTACCATCTCACAGTCATTTCATGCGATATTCGACTCTAGAGACTAATACTTTGAGTTCAATATCACAAAAGATTACGGAATCAGATAAAACCTTGTGATGAACAGTCCACCGATTGCCCCTTGATTGGTTCATTTAGTAAAACCATATATAGGGACACAGATCAACTTTGTCTAATAACTTCTTACCTGGATCAACATACTACGAGAATAGATCAATATATATGAGATCAACAAAATCTTTTGAACTTGATTAAACAAAAATGTAACTTTAATGCATCATTTACTACGTTTCGTGACTTAGCAGGGGTGCCCGGGTTCATGGGGTGAGATTTGTCTAAGTCATTTTATAAGAGAAATTTTGAACATTGATTGAATAAAATTTTATTTTAATGTATTTTTTACCATTTCTCCCGACGTAAGTTTCTTGTAATGATTAAGTTGAAACAAAGCGTAATATCCATAATATGTGCCTATTAAAATTGCGGCGATTAGATTGGTGAGAATTAAATTTTTCAAATTTTAAATTATGATTGCTAAAAAATTTATTCTAATTTGTTTATTACTAAACATGGCCAAAGTCATTTCAAGCTACGATTCCAACCAACGATATTTTAGTATATGTTCGTCAATCAACAGGAGCCATAATGTCTGTACATCAGAGCCCTCGAGAACTATTACAATTATGTATACCGCCGCCCCGGGAACCATTTATTAGATAACCAACACCCCTACCATAAGTCACCGCCAACGTTTAGCGAGATTGTTGTTTATTTCTTATATTTTTTACATCATATCCACACAGGAGGCCCTGAGGAAAATCGTAACCCTCAGGGCCTATGTCATCTTTGTGAATGCTGTGCTGGGGGAATTTTGAAGGAAAGGAAGGAGAGTGAGTTCTGGGAAGTAAATAGGTTTGATGGGTGGGTAGTAATCTGGGGTTCAGTGTGTTCGAGTGATATACATAAGAATCTAACTCTCCTACTGCGTTGCAAGGCGATGCGTTGAAAGAGGACTAATCGATCCGGCCCACCACGCAGTTATTAGGCAGGCGCATCCGCCGCCAAGCCCCTCACATACCTCACCCCATAAACTCGGGCACTCCTGATAAGTCACCAAACATATCAAACAACTTGGGGAGACCTATGGCAGAAGTGTGGTTTATCAAATAAATGGTTCCCGGGGCGGCGGTACACATACCCTCCTCCCAAATTGTGATAAACTTCTACTTTCAAATGTAAAACATAATTTAAAACGTACCTAAATGACGGCCTCCGTTATCGAGGGGTAAGGCTATCGACTAGCAATCCGAAGGTCGCGGGCTCAAATAAATTTTACTAAAATAAATTTGTACTATTTTACAATTAGTGTTTGGCAACCAGATCTGAATAGCCAGGTACTCTCCCAACTTTCTCCCCGTCATCTCCTTCGAGGTTCACAATATCTTCAGTCTCACAACAACCCCAATTGGGGATGCCATAGTCTCACTGGCTCCAGACGGTAGCAGTTGGGACTCTGGTGCGATATTCATTTTTTTTTTATAATGAAAATAGAAATATTGGTTCAGTATTATAATCAGATAATGATTAATACATCAGTGAATAACATTCATTTAACATGACCACCCAACGAGAGGCTGATTTGTTTCACAGTTTATCCGTCCGTCATTGTCCGTCGAGTATCAAACACGTGCACGGTGCACCGGGGATCAATGCTGCTAGCTCCTTTTAACAGGCTCTAATAAAATATCTGTAGAATAGACACAGCATACGCACATTTCGTCATACATGATTTTACCGTACATATGCCTCAGGGATCTCATTTCTACAGTATTCAGTCTACTTTCAGCCTTCTTCTGCCAGTTCCATGCCTCACTTCCGTATATTAGGGTAGGTACCAGCACTCCATCGTGGACTGCTAGCTTCGCTTCTTTGGACAGTTTTTGTTAGCTCCAACCTCGTCCAATCATCCATTAATTACCCATTATAACCAAGAACCCGGCCACCCCTACTAAGTCACGAAGCTTAATCAGGAGAGATGGTAATAGATGCAAGTTCAAAATTTCCCATATAACATTATGCCTTTTGCCGCCATTTTGGATTTTGATGGTCAAAAGGTATCCCTCAACCAGTCTCTTTCGATCCGGCCCGCCACGCAGTAGGTATTTTTTATGGATTTGATTTTTGCGAAAGTTTCGTTTCAATCTAAATACGCATACATTTCTTATAAACAATTCAAGCAACATATATTAGGGTAGGTACCAGCACTCCATTGTGGACTGCTAGCTTCGCTTCTTTGGACAGTTTTTAGTTAGCTCCAACCGCGTCCAATCATCCATTAATTACCCATTATAACCAAGAACCCGGCCTCCCCTACTAAGTCACGAAGCGTAATCAGGAGAGATGGTAAAAGATACAGGTTCAAAATTTCCTACAAAACATTATTCCTTTTGCCGCCATTTTGGATTTTTATGGTCGAAAGGTATCCCTCAACCAGTTTATTTCGATCCGGCCCGCCACGCAGTAGATGGGAAAACGCATCCGCCGCCAGGACCTAGACAAACCTCACCCTATGAACCCGTGTATCCCTGCTAAGTTATGATTTTTTTATGGATTTGTTTTTGCGAAATTTTCGTTTCGATCTAAATACGCATACATTTCTTATAAACAATTCAAGCAACACACGTCATTTTGATTTGAAACGGTACCATTTCACGGTCATTTCATGCGATATTCGACTCTAGAGACTAATACTTTGAGTTCAATATCACAAAAGATTACGGAATCACATAAAATCTTGTGATGAACAGTCCACCGATTGCCCCTTGATTGGTTCATTTAGTAAAACCATATATAGGGACACAGATCAACTTTGTCTAATAACTTCTTACCTGGATCAACATACTACGGGAATAGATCAATATATATGAGATCAACATAAGTATGCCAATTTGGGTAGATCAACATACTACTGGAATAGATCAATATATATGAGATCAACATAAGTATGCCAATTTGGGTAGATCAACATAAATTATGCATCCGATTTCCATACAAATTTTGAAAATTTTACTAACAGTATATCAAATGGCTTTTCTGGCAAACTGGCAACATTGATAATTATTGTACCACTGTTGTCAATTCATTCAGATGTATTCCATAATAGCCAAGTTATATGGTGTTAAAGGTGGATCAACTTAGTCTAACAACTTCTTACTGGATCAACATAATACGGGAAGAGGACAATATATATATACATATATATACATATACATATATATACATATACACACACACACATGTGTGTGTGTACATACACACACACATATATGTGTGTGCACATGTAACACACACACACATACATATACACACACACACACATATACATACATATATATACTTACATACATGTATATTTTTTTTTTTTTTTTTTGCATAACTTAGACTTTTTAGTACATATTAGGTATGTGAGATTGCGTTAGCATATGTTCGCTCTTGACTCTCCCCATGTCTAGAAGCCAATTGCTAACCCATTTCCGTAAAGTGCTTGCACTTTTCAGTTTCCATGTATCGGGTATGATGTTGAACAATTTAGGCCCTAAGTAGGAGTATTGTCTTTGGGCATGTGATGTGTTTATAGTAGGTGGAACCACTGGATTCCTCCCTGCATGGCGGGTGTTGTGGAGATGATCAATGGATGAATATTGGTGTCGGTGTTTTTGTGTGTGTAAAATAATTTTTCTTATGTATAGTTGCCGTACATCAAGAACTCGCATCTCTCCAAATAATAAATCACTGGGATACCTGAAGGGTTTCTTAAGGATGACCCTTAGAAGTGATTTTTGTGCTTTTGCGAGAGGGTCCATTATTGTTTTGGAACAGCCGCCCCATCCCAAGGATGCATATTCTAGCAAAGAGTTACACAATGCATGGTACATTTGTTTCAGATCTTTTACGCGAAGAATATTTCTAACAGACATGAATAGATGAGTAAGTTTTCTGATCTTTATGGAAGTTGAGACTATATGTTCGTCCCATCTCAGAGATTTATCTATCATGATTCCAAGATATTTTATGCTATCGACACATTCTAAGTTTAAGCAATTACAAGTGGTTTGGTCATTACAATGGTGTACAAGGATGTTGTGTGTTTCTTTTGGTTTTCCTGCTTGTGTTGCACTGAAACGGAGGAATTTGGTTTTATCTAAGTTAAGAGTGAAGAGATTGTTGTCTAACCATTGTTTAACCTTATTTAAACCTACTTCTGCTTTACTGTGAACAGCATTCCAGCTTTTGCCTTCAAATAATAAAACTGTGTCGTCAGCAAAGGTGATGATGTGGTCAGCAAAGGAACTGTTACATAGATCATTAATATATATATTAAATAAAAGTGGTCCTAAAGTACTTCCTTGGGGTACACCGAATTTAATATTAGCTGAATCGCTTATAGTGTCGTTGATAAGCACTCTTTGGCTCCTGTTATCTAAATAGCTAAATATGTAACCTATTTTACCTAGTTTTTGTTTCAACACTTTTCATTGGTATGTTGAATTGTTATTTTGATGAGTTATCCGGTCACCGATTATATTATGTATTACTTGCCTCTCTATTTCTGTCTCCATTTGTGCCGCTTTTGTCCCTTACTTTTTTGTACTATTTGTCATTTGAGTGAGCTTTCATATAATTTAGTATTTTTTTTCTTTTATATTTTAATCTTTTTATTTAGATGTACGAAAAGTAATGCATCTTATGTATGAGTAGACTTTTGTAATCGTTTTACCTATCTGTGTACTAACTGAGGTTTTATAACTGGATTGTTCTCACGTAAGTGAGATCGTCTGTAAAAACCCTATATAGTAAATAAATAAATATTTTCTAACTAGCTATCTTTTCATTAGCTAAATTACGAATATGAGAAGCCATCATACACAAAAGTATTGAAAGGGATATTAATGCACACGGAAAAGAAATGCAATTCCACTTATATGAGTTACGAAAAATATATTGAGGACCGATATTGCGCTCTCATGAAAAAAAAAGACACCTTTAGAATTTGCAAGGTAATAATAATTTATTTATTTATTTAAGTACATATAACGGGTATAATTCCTGAAACATTACATACATGATGTTATACAGGGTAATAGCAAAATATATTTTATTTGATTAATTTGTGTTATTTCACAATTAATTAATTTAAAATCATATATAGTATATTTGCGGCACGTTCCAGAGTGGAAGATACTCTCAGTATCGCCCTGGTGTAAGACCACCATTCAGAATTGAAACGTTGCTTGAAATGGCTTTAGCCGTGTTTGGTGACCAGATCTGAATAGCCAGGTACTTCCCCACCTTCCTCTTCCCCATCTCCCTCCCCTCCCCAATACCCTCAGCCTCACAACATACCCAAATTGGGGATGCCATAGTCTCACTGGCTCCAGACGGGAGCAGTTGGGACTCTTGTGCGGTATTACTGTAAAAAAAAAAAAAAGTACATATGTACTGATGAGACACTGATTTGGTAGGTACAAGATTGTACTGATGAGACACTGATATGGTAGGTATAATATTGTACTGATGGGACACTGATTTGGTAGGTACAAGATTGTACTGATGAGACACTGATTTGGTAGGTACAAGATTGTACTGATTATTTTTATTTATTAATCTTTAAAAAAAAACATGACATAATACATGTTACAGCGATCCTTGGCTGTCCAACTAGGATATCACCCGTTTTAGGACAGACAGAAATAGGCAGATCCATCAAAAGCGACTCTTGTTTAGTCCAGTTATTGCCTTTATAAATAATATGATTCGATATACTTCTGATATTCTGATGTATGATTTTCAAGCTATATGAGCTCCAGTTATAGTTGTTTTATGTATTCAAATCTAGAACAACGTTCATGTTACAGCTAATATCGGAATCATTGTAATTATTCACATGCAGCTGAATCAAAGTTATAATTTAATTAATATAATGGAAAAAGTTCGGTTTAGGGGAGTCACTCGAATAACCGAAATTGAACTTGATTTAGACTAATTTAGGGCTGGGGAATCCGAATCTGTAAGAATTAGGTGGGGGTCGGCACTATTAACTGAGTTATAGGGTTTTGAAATTTCGTACGCGATACATAGAAACCATGTTTTATTTATCAACTATGACTTAAGAAAATCAAATTAATGACTTTTTAATACTTTGACATTTCAGAAGTGCTAACCAAAAAATAAAAAGTGTTGCCATATAATAATAATATCAATGCATGGAAAAATCAGAAAATTAAATATCATTTGCCAGATTTGTAGTTTATTATTTAAAATCTTGTAAATATTAAATTTATATATATATATATATAACCTAACCTAACTGTGATTTTCTATAACAAAAAAATGACCCTTTAATAACGCCCACTCGCGTCCCCTTTAGAGTTTTATCCCAGTTTTCAAGTAGTTTGCGGGCTACGCTAGGTTTGTATAGACTGGTTTGTGATTTAATTCTAATACCTTTTTTCCATGTTATTTCCTGTTACAAAAAAATGCCCCTTTAATAACGCCTGCTCGCGTCCCCTTTAGAGTTATATCCCAGTTTTCAAATAGTTTGTGGGCTACGCTAGGTTTGTATAGACTGGTTTGTGATTTAATTCTAATACCCTTTTCCCATGTTCTTCTGCCTACTCTAACCCAAACTAAAAACCTTACCTATTTTGTAAAAAAATATCATAGTATATGGCAACACTTTTCTTTTTTTAGTTGGCACTACTGAAATTTCAAAAGTAATTAAATAGTCATTAATTTGATTTTCTTAAGTCATAGTTGATAAATAAAACATGGTTTCTATCTATCGCGTACGAAATTTCAAAACCCTATAACTCAGTTAATAGTGCCGACCCCCATAATTCTTACAGATTCGGATTCCCCAGCCCTAAATTAGTCTAAATCAAGTTCTATTTCAGTTATTCGAGTGACTCCCCTAAACCGAATTTTACCCAATATAATATATAAATATAAGGACGGGTTGTTTCGGAGAATTTGAACAATTCATCAAATTTCAACGTTCATTTCCGGGTTCAGTGAAAGTCCTATTCAGGTTCTGTTAATATATCATCATAGGCTAGGTGCTTGACAAAACTGAAATTAAAACAGAACTTTAAAAAATCTTTCACAGAACTTGAAAATGAACGTTGAAATTTGATGAATTGTTCAAATTCTCCGAAACAACCCGTCCTAAGAGTTAGTGAGTTCTGAATGATGTGTAGGAATTTTTGTGATGTTTATGTCAATGATTGATGTATGAAACACGTATTATTGTACGTTCTGAAAGTTATTTGTATGTTGAGAATCTTGAAGGCTATAAATATACTAAAAACAATAAAATGGCCTATATCATGGTAAGTACTTATGGTGG
This sequence comes from Hesperophylax magnus, assembly GCA_026573805.1. Lineage (NCBI taxonomy): Eukaryota > Metazoa > Arthropoda > Insecta > Trichoptera > Limnephilidae > Hesperophylax > Hesperophylax magnus. Next base: position 26,400 of record JAIUSX010000400.1, on the reverse strand, counting down.
AGAGAGGTTGATGCTGAAAATAAGTTACAGTGAAAAAATGAAGAAAAAGCAAATTTATAAGATCAATTACATAATGAATATAATAGAGATATGATTTTGATCTTGTGTGGGTATTTGGAGTGAGGTTTTCTTTCTAATCTATGAATAATTGATATAAGTATATTGTTACCCATTGACAAATGACTTATGATAAATACAGTTGCTATTGATAAATGAATGTAAAATACATAAAAATGAGTATAAGATATTATTTTTTATCAGATAATGATTTAATGAGAGTATGGGATTAAATATAATTTCATACCATAATAATAATAATAAAAATGAGAAAAAATTTTTTTGACTGTCGTAATGTAATGTAATATCCTGTCAAAAAAATAGTTATGACTAGTGAAAAAGCCCGGAAATGAAATTACTATTACAAAATTATCCTTATTAAAGTAAATTAAAACCAAAAAATTAATAGACGCTAGGTAATTGAATCGACGATGTAGTGACATATTGAAAATAGTGACGTGACTCGTGAAAAAAACAAGAAAGGAAATTATGATTACTTACAAAATTAAATTTCTTTGTAAATTAAAACTAACAAATGAATAAACATAAGGTAAGTACTTCAATTGGAATTGATTTTATATGATAAATGATTTAACATCCAGTGCTTACATAATTTATCAAGAGAACATATAATAACACTAAAAACAATGTGCTTATGATTTTGCAGTATGTATGTTTACAAGATTTAAATTCTATTAAAATAGGAATGACGTAATAGCTTTTCACTATAATATAAGAGCTGAGTGGATAACTAAACTTGAAATGAGAACATTTAAAAATACCTTCTTTTGTAGCCTTAATAATGGAGAGAAGTTGTAGTCAGATGTTCTGACGTTTTAAACGGTCAAGGTCCTTGGCATTGTTAACTGTTATGATTTTGGAGCTATCAGACTGCTTTAGTAGGGTACGTCCTGACGCTGACCACGCATATTTGAAGTTGTTCTCTCTGGCGAATCGTTTTGTTTGCACTAATAAAAATTTGCCTTTTTGTGTTAGATGATCTGATATATAAATTCTTTTGGCATCTTGCGATAATCCTAAATCGTATGTGTTTAATTTATTGCTGCTGGGTGTTGTGGCTTTTAGGTAAGTTTTCAATTTGTATAGAAAATTATCCCTTGCTTGATTGTTATAAAATGTTGGAATGATGGATCTGGGACTTTTTTCTGAGATTTTCGGCCCCATCCTGTATATTTTTTTGATTGCCGAATGCACATTTTCTGTTGCGTCCTCGAAATTGATAATTTTTGATATTTTAAAGAGCACTTCCATATTGTTATTTGCGTTGGATTCCGGAATGCCCCTCATCTCGATATAAGATGATTGGTTCAAGTATTCCAGTTTATCAATTCTATCGTCTTGTTTATCGATTGTGTTAGATAAACTAAAATTCTGATTTTTTAAATCAATAAGTTCCGCGTTCACTTTTTCGTGTGATGTCTCTAAAACAGAGACTCGATTTTTTAGCTCTTCTTGTTGGTCCGAAATATATTGAAGTGACTTAATCAGTTCATTGTTTAAATGAGACACTGATTTGGTAGGTACAATATTGTACTGATGAGATACTGATTTGGTAGGTACAAGATTGTACCGATGAGACACTGGTTTGGTAGGTGTAATATTGCCTATCTTAAAATAATGGGCTTCATCACAATATTACCTTGATATAATAAAATTAAATATATATTTTTATTTAGTTATTAGAGCGGTGTATGGTGTTACGAGTATATTGTCTTAATGTTCCCGGTACAGGGGAGAAATATCGAGTATTTATGTGGTAGGCTTTAATACTGAAAACGTCTTTGATCCTCACTTGTTGTTATTAATTAAGGATAAAATGTAAAAGTGATGCGTGTATAATTTTATGTAGAAGCAACAAACGGCTGTCAGAGAGTGTAGTTTGTCGTCAGATAGATAATATTCGGATGATATCTGAGGATGATATCTGAGGAAACATCTGAGGACATAAAGAAAATTATAACTAAAACAATCAAAGCACCTAACCCAGGAATTGGTATAAATGGGATCAAAAAAGCATCAAACAATAAAATAATTATGACTTGCTCGAAAAAAGAAGACGCAGACAAACTAAAAACGGAAATAAATAAAAATAAAAATGGAATATCTGCTACAGAATTAAAAAAGAAGAGACCGTGCATGGTCATTAAAGGTGTGGGAGGGGAGTATAGTGAAGAGAATTTTCTTAACGACCTTTTGTTGCAAAACAATGAACTAAGTGATGCCCCAAATGATTCAATTAAAGTAACTAAAATATTAAAAAACAAGAAAAGTGACCAACTGCGCAATGTAATAATATAAACAACAGGCCAAATCCGAAAGATATTACTTGATAAACAAAGGGTCAATATTGATTTTGTCCGAGCGCACATAGAAGATTGCAATCCCTTAATGCAATGTTACCACTGCCTTGGTTTTGGACATACATCACTAAAATGCCTGAACAAAATGAATAAGCCTAGATGCATACACTGTGCAAAAAACCACAAATTTAGTGAATGCGAAAAAACCAAAAATATAGTCAAATGCTACAACTGCGACAAAAACAACAATTTATTCGGAACAAAAAACAATACTGAACACAGTGCGAATAGTGAAACATGTACTTACCGAAAACGAATGGTTATCATAGCACAACAGAGAATCAATTATGAATAATTGATGGATGATTTTCTAGGCGAGGAAATTGACAAATTAACAGATGTTTCACAGCACATTTGCGAAGATTCACAACATTGTAGAGATCTGCTAAAAAAAGTCCCAAGTCCAAAGTACCATTGTTCTATGTACACCAAAACATCCGAAGTTTAAAAAAAAACCTAGATGAGTTTGTAGTAACACTAAACCTTCTTGAAACATTACCGGACATCATTGTTTTAACAGAAGCGCACTTAAATATAAATAACGCTGACACACTGTACAGTATTTAGAATTACACATACTTTTCGTCAACTACCTATATTAATAAAACCAGTGGTATCGCGGTGTTCATTCTAAATAAATATAACAATGTCACTGTCACAGAAATTAAAATGCAATTAGCAAACTGTTTACAACTGAGTGTAAAAGTGAACGAAATTATGTACCATATTATTGCCATCTACCATACGCACGGATCGAATCCCACAAATTTCATTATAGAAATCGTAAAATTATTACGGAGTCAAAAAAGTACCTTTAATATTATTGTTGGTGACATTAACATTAATATCGTACACTGGGTACAAAGCAAAACGAAAGATGATTATATAAATGTAATGACTTCGCTTAACTATAAATCATATACAGGGTGTCCGGAAACTCGTAGTACAAGCGGGAAACTGGTGAATCTACATCACATTTGGAGTCGATTTTGTAGTATATATTTTTTTGATTTGAGCTTTCGTTATCGAGTAAATCGAGTTAGAAGTTCAATTAGAAGTTAATTAAATTCTTATAAATTATTACTGAAGATCAAAGTACCCAACTAATTAAAACTATTTGAAAGTAAAACAAATGAAGAAACTCGGATTTGAAGCATTATTTTGAAATCACCCTTCATTTAATCCGGTGAAATCATAAAATATTTCTGCTCTGCAGGGTTAAAACATCTGTTGTTCAACCCTAAACACCAGAAAAAACTTTAACCCAAAAATAGCCAAAAAATATTTTTTTTTGGTTTTTTTTTTTTTTTGTGAAAATGCTCAAATCAAAAAACTTTATGTTTTTTTGGGTTCCCCATGTGGTGTAGATTCTCCAGTTTCCCGCTTGTACTACGAGTTTCCGGACACCGTGTATAAATAATGCAACACGAAATATCAGCGGACAAATCCCTTCCTGTATCGATCACATATGGTGCAACTCAAATAACACTGAAAAAAACATGTCGATATTATGGAAAACCAGCATAACTGACCACTATACCTGTATATTTGTTAACAACATAGACAATAAAAGTACCAACCCCAACAAAACTGACAAAAAAACAAGAAAAAAATATTTAAATATGAAAACTTTAGAAACAAATCTTAAGATGGAAACCTGGGCATCAATAATTGAATGGGAAAATCCAAATACTTGTGCGAAAAATTTCGAAACTGTTTTCCTAAATCACAAAAACCTTTCTACACAAATACTTATTTCTAAAACAAAATCTAAACACAGATTAATAAAGCCATGGATAACCCATGGATTAGTGATTTCAATCAGAAATATGGAAAAATACTATCACCAGTCTAAAAAACTCCCTAACGACGAAAAAATCGCTATTTTCTACAGAAATACCGAAAAAAACTTACGCTTTTAATTAGACTGACTAAAGAAAAGTATTTTCGTGATAAATTAAAAAATGCTGGTCAAGACAGCAAAGAGTTCTGGAAAATTATCAAAACAATAACGGACAAAAGCACAAAACAAAAATTTCCAAAAGAAGTTACTCATCAAGGAATCAATACTGACACAGAAAAAAACCCAAAACTTTGTGGTGATATCTTTAACGATTATTTTGTTAATGTCAGCGCTAATTTTGCTAGTAATATTATCCTAGACAAAAAACAAACTCAACAACCAGAGCTAAACCCAACTTTTGAAGAAGGTTTCCACACATTTGCTTCAGTAACTGATAAAGAAGTTGAAAACGCTAGAATAAGTTTACGAGGATCAGCAAGCCCTGGCTACGACAACATAACTGTAAAAACATTAAAAACTGTACGTGAGATAATCAGCAAACCGATTGCTCATATAATAAATGTTAGTCTGAAGAAGGGCATATTCCCGAACAACTATAAGAAGACTATTGTGACCCCTGTTTTTAAAACTGGTGACGAAAAAAACACTTCTAACTATCGTCCCATAGCACTAACATCAAATATAGCCAAAATCTATGAAAAAATTGTTAAAAAACAACTCAACAACTACATAAAAGATGAGAAGATAATGAGCCCAAACCAGTTTGGATTTAGGGACAATTTCAGCACACAGGATGCGATTGCTAAATTGACATCAACAATAATGCAAAAATTAGATAATGGAGAAAAGTGTCTTGGAATCTTTATTGATCTCCGCAAAGCATTTGATAGCATATCACACTCAAAACTCACTGAGAAACTAAAACAAATTGGATTGGACGGAATAGTGCTATCATGGTTCCAAAGTTACCTAAAAGAGAGATTTCAATATGTCAAAATCAATAATACCCTTAGTGAACCCAAAACCTCATCTTTTGGCATACCGCAAGGAACTGTCATCGGTCCAATCCTTTTTATTATATATGTAAATCAAATGTTCACTCTTCCCATTGTTGGAGATATCATATCTTACGCAGACGACACTGTAGTTGTCACAAAAGGAAAATCATGGGAGGAAACAATGAGAATAGCCAATATCAATATAAACATACTCAAAACATGGTTCGACCTAAACTGTCTCTCACTAAATACCGAGAAAACATATTTCATCCCATTCTCTTTGCAGGAAAAAAAATTCGAAAACAATATTACCATAAAAATCTATTCATCACAGTGTGAAAATAAAAAAAAGAATGCGGTAATGTAAATTGTTTACCAATAACATGCAAAAATAGTATAAAGTATCTGGGTATCATAGTAGATAGATACTTAAAATGGAACGAACAAGTCCAAAATACGGCAACCAGAGTAAGAAAACTTATTTACTTATTCATTAGATTGAGAAACATCCTATCATATAATATGATTAAAACTATTTATTTCTCCCTTGCCGAATCTATTCTCCAATATGGTATAATTGGGTGGGGAGGGACTTTCAAAACTAACCTCTTACCTGTAGAAAAGGCACAGAGGTTGATTCTAAAAGTCATCCTACGTAAACCATCTATATTTCCAACAACACAGTTATTTAACTCTTTTAGGGTTCTCAGTCTAAATAATAAATTCAAAAAGAACTCATTGTTACAAACTCATAAAGATCATTTCAATCCTACAATAACATTTCCAAAAATAAGTAACCGATCAAGATCACGTGGCAACTTAGAAATCCCTAAATTTAAAATGAACGCTTCTCAACAACATTAAACTTATCAAGGTATAAAATTTTTTAATGCACTCCCATATAAAATCAAATCTGAAAAAAATTATAAAGCCTTTAAATTACAAATAAAACAACTTCTTGATCAACAAAATAATAATTATTAGTTTTAATTTGATTTTTTACATATCTTCTGATTAAAGGTACATATTAGTAGTAATTGATCAAATTCAAATTTTAATGGTACATACTCAGTATATAATTAACTACTTAATTTCATAAAATCAATTAACAAAAAAAAAAACATTTTTCTTCTTTTAACATATCCTCTTAAAATATTATATCAGCATTCGAGCCACCAACAGATTATTGTCGCAATTTATTATGTACCTTCGCTTGCAATATTATCAGCTCTGTTTTCTCCAAATGAATAAAATAACTCCATGTACTTATACCACCTACTACCTACTTATTAATCGAAATGTAATAATATTATTTTTATTCTTCAATTAATGTTCAATGTAAATAAATATATTCTTATATTTATTTACATTTACTATGTATCTAATTTAGTAACAGCTATTGTGTCTATTTTCATTATCTATACTTTTGTTATCATGCTTTATACATTTTGTTTATTTCTTACTTTGTAAAATAAAACTTTCTTTCTTTTCTTTACCCAATATATATTGTAATGGCAGTCTTCCCCAAATCAAACACGAGAAACGTTTTTCTCTATTGAATTGGGTAGTTACGTTAAAATGAAAACATTTTTATTGTAATTAGTTTTTTTTTAGTTTAATAATTTAAATATTTATGTTTTTATATAAAAGAAATATATTATTAAATAAATAAAAAAATTGTATTTTTACGTAGCGCGGTTTTATGAAAAATAATCTCAAGCGCGATGTGTTAAGACTGTTATGGGCTGACAGATTACGCTATACTCATCATGGCAATAGGCCAAGCCACGATAATATAGCGTGGTCTGTCACAGGTTTTGGGTGTTCGGTATTATCTGCGCCTTGGTCCATTGGCGCCTTGGCTCCTTGGCTCCTTGGCAATTCGGCACCCGGAGCGGACTGCTCCAATTGCGCCCGCATAGGTTCGGCCTTGTTTAGGCTGGCCGCATACATACGTTTTCCGTATTCGATTTTCGAATTCGTTTTCCGTATTCGGAATTCCGTGAGACTAGCGCAAACGTTCGTTTTTCTCCATTCGGAATGTATAAACGTCAGTACCAGTGTTGCCAACAAGGGCGATATATCGCCATTTAGGCTACTCAGAGCGAGAATCGGCGCCGAAAAAATCTAAAAGGCGACTGGTCGCCAATTAAGCTACTTCAAAAACATCAATTTTAAACATGTCCCGAAATTCTCTAGCCCACCCCCCCCCCCCACGAAATTTTTATTTTCACGTAAAAACATCAATTTTAAACATGTCCCACCTAACAGCAAATTCGGCTACTTTACGCTACCTTATGTGTGAGAAACGGCGATATTAGGTCAAGATCCGTTGGCAACACTGAATTACGAACGGAAATTTCCGTGCGTTTGCGTCGGCATAAACAAACTGTATGCAATAGCTGCGTTCCACATGACGTCATTAGGTTTTTTCCATTCGGTTTCTCCGAACGCCCCGGCTCGCATTCGGAACGTGCGTACGGAATTTGTTCCGTTCGGAACTAAAACGAACGTGTGCGGCAGTTAATGTATTTTCTACTGATTCCGTGCATTCGGATGTCCGAATACGGAAAACGAATTCGGAAATCGAATACGAAAAACGTATGTATGCGGCCAGCCTTATAGTGCACAATTCGGTCATTTTACGTTCCAAATTGATCAGATAAACTTTCTCGATAAGCTATTAGACGGGTTAATTTCCTTTGTATGGATTCGATCCTATAATAATGAATCTCATAATTGGGATACTAAACAGTGAATGCATATTCAAGAACACTTCGCACAATTCATTTATACATGTCCGGTGTTAAAGTGCGGTAACTTCGGGGGTTGATTCTTCATGATAGCTGAAGTAAGAAAGCTCATTTACTTTTTTAGAAATTCCAACGTTTTAAGGTAGTTTTTTGGTAAAAACTTGCATTGTTTTGAGTGGGAAAATATATATTTTTCCATAGGAAAAAAAGTTGAAATTTCGAAAGGTTAATTCTGCACTTTAAAAAGAATTTGTGATTCTTAGCGTTTATCCTAAAATTTGTGATGCACTTTTTGAAATCGAACGGTAAAAACTCCATGGATTAAGTTCGTTTTTTTAACGTCGTTGGGCGTCGGAACGTTGGCGTCTCTCTAACTCTATGCAGAAATGTAAATATTGTCCATTGGCATATTCAGCGCACTGAATTTAGACGTTTCTGTTAAACATTTACGATACGTTTATTACTGCAATAAACAGCAATGAAGTTGTATTCAGGGTTACGAAATAAAAATTAGAATCCTAGAATATGGAATTTTGACGTTTCTGCTATTACATTTCCGCAATGTCGCTAGGAGGTAGCTGGGAATATCTAAGCGTGGTGAGTCGTTTCTATGATATGTGTCTCCTGGAGTAGCCAAATATCGATGTTTCTCTCAGTGAATATTTTAAATAGGAAATCCACCTTTTATCGAGAGGTTCCCTCAATATTCAGAGACAATATTTTTAATTATTCCCGATATTTATCGATTCCCATTGGCCGGGAGAGCAGCCTGCTACAGAAGCCAGCTACAGCAGCCAGCTACATCAGTCAGCTACAGCAGCCAGCTACAGCAGCCAGCTACAGCAGCCAGCTACAGCAGCCAGCTACAACAGCCAGCTACAGCAGCCAGCTACAGCAGCCAGCTACAGCAGCCAGCTACATCAGTCAGCTACAGCAGCCAGCGACAGCAGCCAGCTACAGCAGGCAGCTACAGCAGCCAGCTACAGCAGCCAGCTACAGCAGCCAGCTACATCAGTCAGTTAAGCAGTCAGCTACAGCAGCCAGCTACAGCAGCCAGCTACATCAGTCAGCTACAGCAGCCAGCGACAGCAGCCAGCTACAGCAGGCAGCTACAGCAGCCAGCTACAGCAGCCAGCTACAGCAGCCAGCTACATCAGTCAGTTAAGCAGTCAGCTACATCAGCCAGCTACATTAGCCTGCTAAAGCAGTCAGCTCCTAGTCTCTATCTATTTTAACAATTGTGTGTAATTTCTTTTATTATTATCCTGGCTCTGTCTGCTGGAGTCTGTGGGGTGAACTTACACAGGTATTATTATTATCCTGGAACTGTCTGCTGGGGTCTGTGCGGTGAACTTACACAGGTATTATTATTATCCTGGAACTGTCTGCTGGGGTCTGTGGGGTGAACTTACACAGGTATTATTATTATCCTGGCACTGTCTGCTGGAGTCTGTGGGGTGAACTTGCACAGGTATTATTATTATCCTGGAACTGTCGGCTGGGGTCTGTGGGGTGAATTTACACAGGTATTTTAAAAGTGCCAAAATTTACGCTGTGAAAATCACACATCCAAGAAATAACAAGTCATCAGAATTTATCAACTCGTCATAAATCATTCCGGTTATTTATGGTTTGTACAGATTGGCATAGTCGGCCAATAATTCTTTTAAGTCATTTTTAACGAAATTTTAATTTCTTTTTTATAATTTATTCTTCATACTTAACTTAACTTTATATTTAAACTTTATACTTAATGCTGTATATTATAATTTATAATTTATATATAAATGTACTTTACACATAACACTTTATACTTTAAACTTTACACTTTACATTGAATGCTTTATTTTTTATAATGTTTACTTTTTACTTTATATTTATTTTAATGGCACAAGTTATAAGTATTTAAATAAAATGCATTACAAACTACCATTGCCAAATTAAAAGGTGCATTAGGTACTACTGAAAGATCAAGGAGGTGTTTGAGGCCCAAAGATCAAACTATCTACAACAATTTTTTGAATATTATTGAGTGTTGTTGAATATAAATAAATTAAATAGATAAAAAAAACTGTAGTATTATTAATTCTTCGTTGGAACAATTATATTTTTTTGTTCATATTTAACCATAACGTTGCTTGAAATGGCTTTTCTTTATTTGGTGACCAGATCTGAATAGCCAAATACTTCTTCCACCTTCCTCTCCCCCATCTCCTGCCCATCGCTCATCAAAACCAATTGGGAATGTGATAGTTTCTGTGACTCCAGACGGCTGGGACTCTTGTGCTGTATTATATTCTTCCGCGTATTATCTGTTTCACATTTCACATAATAATTTTGTTTTTAGTATTTGACGCCTGGAGCGCCAATGGTTTGCGGACAAAAGCTGGTGGGAATATCGTGTGTGGCTGTGTTGATGTCTGGAACAGACATTCGAATGGAATCATTTGCTAAGGTGTTTTTATACGCTGACTGGATTGAATCTATCGTCTACCGTAATAACTCTAATAATAATAATCAATCAATGACATCTGGAAGCACCAGAATTCTTGACCTGTTTAAAATTATAATTTACATTACGGTTTTTACTACCGCATTTTTAAATTTATTTGTTTATTTTTAATGTTTTTTTAACAGATGTTATAACTTACTCGTGAACATTCCAGTTATAAACTTGTGTTATATTTATATTAATAATTGATATTATTTCTAATAAATGATTTTGCATTTTCGGAAAACAAAATGTGTTTAATTTAATCTTTCCTCGATAGCTTCTTGTTTATTTAATCTCTCCTGGATAGTTTCTTGTTTATTTAATCTCTCCTCGATAGCTACTGTTTTATTTAATCTCTCCTCGATTTCTTGTTTATTTAATCTTGTGATGGACCAAGGTCTTTCCCAAGGTAAATGATATAAACCGTCATAGTAGAGCCATCTATCGGAACAGGCGCATATGAATTACAGGGAACTGCATACATGCGTGGGAGGTTTCCATTAGGGTTGCAACAGGAGAACTGAATTTCCCAATCATGATAACAGAGAAAAGGGGGTGCGACTTTCTGACAGGACAAAGAATATTTAAGAGAGGGGGTGTGTTTAAGCTTTGATTTATATGACATCGACCTTGAAAATATTCCCACCAAATTATTAGGTGAACGAACTAGCTAAATTCAAGGCTGATCAACTTGACATTTTTAGGGGTTCACAACCCTTTTTAAACGCGTAGCATCACATGGAACGGGGCGAGATTTAGTTGCAACAGGTCTGTTACTCGAGAAAAAAGGTTTCCGATTTCTTTAAGGATTCAAGTGGAAAGATTTAACAGAATTTTTGTTTAAAGTGCTCACTAGACTTTACACGGCGGGTATAGGAGAAGAAAATCCATTAAAAGTAATCGCCAGCGATAAAATAAATTTATAGCTTTTTCAAGTGATGTTTGGCACATTATAAATTATTTATGTCTTTTCGTGGATGAAAGAGACAAAACAGAGGCGCAACCCCGATTAAATGAAAAAACCACGCCCAAAAGGAAGGAACGTACTGGAATATTTGGCAATAAAATTACGTACAATCAGGAAAAAAATCGGAAGTTGGAGACAAAAATCGCGGAAGAGTGTTGGGTTCACGTAGAATAGGGAGGGGGGAGTGAATCATCGCAATATACCATTCCTAAGAGAAAGTCTAGTCCAGTTATATTCAATTTTCCCAATCGTGTCCTAGATCATGTATCTGAATTTCGCTAATGAACAATTATATAATGTTAATTGAGTGCTAATCTCGAGTGACCTACCAGGTAGGTGTTGTAATGTATATTGTCTCCATAAATAGCTAGGTAGTGACGTAGATCACTGTAGAGATGTATTATAGGTTTGTACAGCGCCCTTGAGGTGATTTTGCACAAAAACGGCGATTTGCAAGTCATCCAATTACTGCTATTATCTTATTATTATCAGAGGCAAATTGAAGATGACCAAAGCTAAGCTCGTGAAAGCGTTAAAAACAAAGCGTACCACATCATAAACAACTGTAGACGGTGGGGGATACTGCTTCAAGTCTCCGTTACACCGCTCTCCAGTCCACGCCTGATCATTTGATCACATGAAACGGACGCCAGGGTGTTAACCTTTTTGAAATAACCAGAATGGCCTAATTAGCATGATGCGACTATGACCTAAATAGAAAAGAACATACGAGTCGATAAAGGTTAGAATAGCATATATTTAAGAGGGCGCCTTCCGTGTAAAGAATTTAGATTTGGGTAACACCCACAAAAAAACAATATTTAGTTTTAAAAGAATCCGACAGAGGTGTCACTGTGTGAATTCGTATTAGGAAAAATTTTGGAATTGACGGAATTAAATTACCGACATCTATTGCCATTTTAGAAAAACAAACCCATTTTTAGTTAGCACCGAACAAATTAGAACGAAAGTTGAAATGAAGATGGTTCTCAAAATATGGATTTATTACGGATTTAATTAATTAAATATATTTTTTAAATTTTACAAAAAAGTAATTTGTATAGGTATACAAATTACTTTACTTTACTAAAATACTACATAAAATACTTTTATAACTTTTATAAAAGTTAATTTATAACTTTTATAAAATCAATTATTATTTATATATCAATAAGGTTTTCCTTATATGGTTATCTTTACGGTTTGGTTATGGTGTCCGGGGGTAAAGTGCTCAAACTTCAGGAGGTTATTCTAAATGCTAGTAGAAGTAAAAAAGAAATGGAAATTTTTCGAATTTCCAAATTTTTCCCACAAAAATTTATTTTCCGTAGAAGAAATTGTTTTTTCCATACAAAAAAAATAAACCTTTTTACCCGAAAACTATCTTAAAACGTTGGAATTCCAAAACAGTTTTTTTTTCTTTTATACTTGTACTATCAAGTAGAATCACCTCCCGAAGTTTGTGCACTTTACCCCGACATCTTGTATAATATGCGTAATATAATATTTATACACATGTAATATCTACTTTTTTTACATTTATATAAATTATATACACGTTTACATTTTTATGCTCATCAAATTTATTTTATTATAAAGATAGATAGAAAGACCCTTAGTGCCTCCTAAGGACTTGCAAATCAGAAGACTTTTTTGTTATTATTTATTTATTCATTTAAACAATTCAATAATTATAAAGAGTAATAAAATATATATGCAACATATAATTACATTCTAAAATGTGAAAGGGGCTTTATTTATTTACATTTTTATGAAATTACTACTTTTAATAGTTTAAGCTTTCAGTGAACTTTCAATTTTATTTTTAACTTCTCTAAATATTATTTGTTTAAATTGTCAAATATAATTTAATCACAAACACAAGATTCACTCAAAATGAAGGATTGGTGGTTCCGAAATGTTCCCATAAATACGGTGAAAGAACCCTAAACTATAAACTTATTACCCTAAACATGCTTCGAGCGAAATGCGGATCTGTAAACCTTATCGTCAATCAGAGCAAAACATACCATGAACGTCAATATAGCAACAGCCGTTGTTCTGCCGCAGTTTCATTAAATGCCGAGAGATCCGTTTACAGTCTCCAAAAAGCAATACTGGGGCACAACCCTAGAAGCAAAGCTAAATGATTGGAATACAGAAAGATAAAAACACACCATTGTCAAAAATATTGTTACATATCTTATAGTTATATAAGTATTATATGTAAGTTATAAGTCAGTTCCTGACCCGTTGGCGCCAGTGTTACGTACCTTATAACTGTTATAGCTATAAAATAGTAAATAGGTGAGTTATAAGTGAGTAAAGTGAGTTATACATATAACCCTTCGCCATGCTAGGGGCCGGTAGAGCATTAAAACTACAATCTTCAGGGGTAGATATTAGACAGTCTCCCAAATGAAATAGGTTGCTGAGATATAACATGTTTATTGTAACATAAAAAGGATAATCAGTCAGTTCTACATAAGGTACATAGCTTTTTAAGGCCTAACCGTTAATAATGGCAATCTACTGAATCTATAGGCTCTGATTGACAAAGGTACATTATTGGCTCACGTGAAAATTACGGCGGATGCGGTGAACAATGGGCAGGTGCCATAGGCGGGGTGCCTAGGCAGAGGCGGCAAGCGACAGGGCGGCGACAGGCGTCAGGGCTGGGGCACTGGTCGGATTGCCAAGGGGCTCCTCACGATCAGGCTAGGGCGGCAGACGCCCAGGACTGAGACAGGGGTCTCCAAGTTCACTGTCTCAGCCTGGGGTGGTAGGTAGGGCAGCCGGCATCAAACAAGGGTAAGAGGCTGGCGGCGAGGACGGTGACGGCGTGGAAGAGGCTGATGGAGACAGGACACAACTATATAACATAATGGAGCTGTGGTTGGCGGACATCAGGCAGAAACTCAGGTCTGGGCGAGAAATGGTTCGCCGCTGCAGACTGGTGAGAACGATGGAGACATGACACAACTATATAATGTAATGGAGCTGTGGTTCTTGGTAATTGTCCTGACGGGGTGATCTTGAACTAGAGATGCGGCACAGTATAAAACAAATCAGGCCGGTCCATATTTACGAGCGTAATTGAGCGGCAAACGCTATCACGGAACTAATCCATCGTGTTGATCACTACGCGTCTCGCCGGGAACTGCCGGGGTCTCGCCTCGGGCGTGAACTTGTTCCTTCCTGATGCTATTTTTGGCGCGTGGTCGGATGCCCTTATAAGGACACGTTTTGCAGTCTGGCCATTTGATTGGTTGTTAGCACGCGTGTTCCATATCAGGCGACGATATCGCCGTTGTACGTGTATGTATTGGTGAGTTAACATGTTATTAGTGCGTGATTCGTATCCTGGGCCACGTGTTGATATATTTGTAACTGCGCAGATACCAGTTACTATGGGCGACCATAACAATATCTTCGCCGTAAATGATTAAATAAAAGTAGATTTATTCAGGAAGGCAAGCATTGAAGCAAGATGTTAATAATCTAACATAGCCCTAGAATAACTCCAGTATCTTTAAGAAACCTTTCTCTTAAACCTCAAAAAAAACTTTTCATGACAGTTAGATATACCACTCTACAACAAGACCGCGTACGGTAAAACTGTAAAAAAAATAAAGTAATAAATAACAAAATAAATATTTCACCACACAATAATTTCATCGAAAATCTTAAATCCGTTTCACCTTTCTACATTTTCTATATTCTCCCTAAGAGTATAATACTTAGATAATGCCTTTTCAGATTGTTCGTGGAAGCTAGAAAAAATCATTGATTATAACTGCACTTTAAGTGACCTTTTAAATAACAGCAAAGGGCTCAAATGATTTTATTATTACCTCCGTGCCTTTACATCTTTACAAGACTCGGGCAAAACATTCTGTAGCGGAGTATAGATTTCACATCTGAAACATAATTAACCACTGGAGCGACAGAGAGAATAATGAAAAATAGCTTCACTTGCTCGCCACCTTTGAAAGTTAATTTGGAAAAATTTCCGACCACATTAAAAAAATCATTACTCCATATTTGTATATGTAAACATATAAAAAAAAATATACTGCTATGTAGCCAATAAACTCACCTATATTTTATTAATTATTTTGTATTTTTATAATTGATAGAAAAATTATAAAAAAATCGTAAACTTTGTAAATGCGCGAATTTTGTGCGTGAGTATATTTGAAATTGCCGCCAGTGGATATTTTGAATATTCACATTGAATATTTTCTACGTTTTATGTTCTCTATGACCTGTTCTACAACCACAGATCCAAATATACACTAGAAAATCATTTTTTATATGCTGACATCAAGATAAAAATAATGCGTGAAAATTATTTTGTGTTATTTGGTACGTGAACCTGTTAAATTTGAATGAACTAAATTATGATATTTTATACATTTACCACAAAGAAGTGGTACTACATTAGGAAGATACATTAACTGTTTACAATTAACAATAAGAATAACTGCCCTACTTGCTTTATTTAAATCATTTGATCGTTTTATACAGATAGCCTATTTCACGATGTCAAAATCAGAGTGCTGCTTTTTAAATAATTGTGACTGAGAACTGGAGATTTTTATCCATGTTTTTGTGTTTCGTGATAGAACAAGAAACAAAGATTTAAAAAAAGCCCATATCATAGCAATAAGCTTTGCCAATCTTTCAGGATATACTTTGTAATTTGATAAAATCCTGTGGAATTCTGCCATTTTGTTTGGGAAAATACGAGATGACAGCTAGTTTAAGGTCGATACACACCGGATAAATTATAATAGCTAAAATGATGGTGATGATTAAACCTTATATATCAAACCTGTTGTATCAGCGTCGATCGGCAAATAAAATCTTAGTGATATTTTTTTATCTAAAAGTTGGAAATCTAAAGAAAAATAGTGGAGAGGAAAATAATTGAGGGAACAAATAATTGATTTATTTATTTATTTACACCCTAATGGGCTTTTACATTCATTAAATTAAAATTACAGTTGTATAATTACAATGGTAGAGCAGCATATTTATTTAAAAATTGTTTACACACTTCGTCATAATAAAAATTTATTCAATTTATGTTGGTTTTTGTCAGTAAATCAAAACATAGTTTCATTTTGCCTCGCTCTAGAGTGATACTCTCAGTATCGCTCTGGTGAGAGACCACCATTCAGATTTAAACATTGCTTGAAATGGCTTAGTTTTGTTAAGTAACTAGATCTAAAAAAGCCTCTTTACAGAAAAATTAACAAAATATATAATTAAGACATAAAAATAAAACTAGTGTGATTTGAGATTTTCATGGCCAAAAGTATTAACATGATTTGTTTTTGGGGTGTTATGCCGTGTCGCGCTACCTCCTTCTATAACTAACGCTGCCCAAAACGTTACAGATACAAAAGGTACAGCGAGACGGCATAACACCTCAAAAACAAATCATGTTGATAAAACAAGTTATTTAATGTGTACAATAGCAGGAAAGAATGAGAATACCTATGCATTTTTTAATATGTATATTTTAATGATCAGAATTGAAATATACATATTAAATGTCCACCAAACCTTATCAGATAGAACTCGTACCTTTGGGTCCTTTGTCGTTATAACATTTTTATGAGATGTAAAAAGAAATGACTTGGTCCTGTCATCCAGGCCATCGTTATTGATGTCCAAAGAAAGTTCATTAAATTTATAAATTATAATTTCACAACTAAAAACAAGAAAAGAAAAATAAAATAAAAAAACCCTCAGTTATTCAATATGGAGTGGGGTGGTGTGATATGGGACCATACAATCATTGCATAATCCCACATCACACACGTCACATTTTTTTGTAGTTCGTTTGGTAATATTTTGAATTGAACACCACACACAATTCAACGTTCGCCCGCTATGGACCGAGAAGTGGTTGCCTTCCAGGACAGTACGCAGAATCTTTCCTTGAGCTATTTGGCCAATGATCACAGTCGGAGTCGGGTTAATTTCCCTGTGACAGAACAGCTGAAGGAGATTCCTCGCAACCTCACTCCTAAATTTTCGATACAAAATGCATTTATTTTCCTTGCGGAGCTTTGAACTGTACAATATATACGCATTCTGCACCGAAACACTTAGTAGTCTCCTGAAAAGCTTCTTGTACCAGACCAGGTTTCGCTGTCGTTCAATGGGGTAGCCTGCCAAAAGCTGATCCTTTCTGTCAACTCCCCCCATTACCTTGTTATAGTCTAGTACAATTTGGGGTTTGTATTTCCAAGCCCCAAACTTTTCAACTGCCCCGATTTCTGCTTTATGGTAGGTGGACAACATACTTACCAAGCTTTTGTCCAACCAAACCATAACATTGAGGTCCCCGCAGTTCGAGTATACGAGCTCACCTTCCCTCATTTTTGATTTGAGATTGGACTTTAATACACTGGGCACAAATTCTCGGTTCAACCGCAATGTGCCCATGCAATCCATCCCACTTCTTTTGAGGCATCGCGCTAATAATGGACTATTGTAAAAATTGTCCATTATTAGCACACGCTAATAATGGGTACACACCCTTTGTTAAACAGAGGGCTGGCCAAATCGTATACTATCTTTGCAGTGGCCCCAACTGGGCAGATATTGTGAGCACCAGAAAAGTTGTCGAAAAGTGTCATGTCTTCCGTTATGTCGTCTTCCGTCATGTCTTCCTGGTCTGGATTTGTCGATTCAGTCTGACTGGAAATGGTCTTCCCCGTATAAATTTGGAATTTCCAAAGATAGCCAGACTTGGACTCACAAAGCTCGTAAGACTTTATACCCGAGCCTGCCGCTTTAGATTTGATCATCTGGACGAATCCCAAACGGCCTTTATAGCGGAGTAAGGATTCATCTAGAGAGATGTCTTGCTCGGGCAGGTATAAACTCTCAAACTTATGGGAGAGGTGGTCCAAGACGGGCTGAATCTTTTGTAACCTTCGCACAGATAACGGTACATCAGAAGAAAGAGTTTCATTGTTGGTGAAGTGAAGGAATTTTTTTATGAGAAGAAAACGATTATAGCCCATGGTTTTGCTGAAATAAGGCATGGCGGTGACGTCAATTGAAAAGAAGAAGTCTTTTTCAACGGGAAGGGGACAAATACCTTGATGCATTAGAAGTGCCAAGAATACGTACATTTCCTCTTTATTCGTGGGAGCCCATCTATTGATACGCGCATAGCGCTTGAATTGGGTTAGCGCAATGTGTTGTTCTGCATACCTGTTAGTCTCTCTTACGATCAGTTCAACGAAATCGGCATCGAAGATTTTAAGAAAGGCATCCACAGGTTTGCCCATTTCGTCGGTATTGAAAGTTGGTCCCGGCGTACCTGTGAATATCTCCCTTATCCCATTAAAATGTGAGATATCGCTGGACCAATCGAAAGAGTAACTATCAGATGGCAGAATCGAACGCATTGCCTCTCTATCTACCTGGTCTTGTCTTAGGTCTACGGCCATACCGGGCTTAAGTGCATTGTTCATACGATGATAAGGTTTTGGTGGCATGCATAAGTTATCCTCGTCGACGTCGCTCCCTTCGTCCAGATCCGTTTCTAAAACAACAGAAAACACAAATTAACTTAACATTTCTACTTACTTCTTTACACTAGTACTTACTCCCTTTGGTACAACGCTTTAAGATAATGAACTCTTGGCTCGATCAAGTTAATCAAATACTTGAGGCGCGCAATGTCAGAATAACACAAGGGCAGGTATAAATGAGTTTGAATGAAGAAAAGAGTGAGGCGGTCCATCCTCTGCCTACCCGTGTAGCGAAATGGCGTTGTTAGTTAGTTTTATAACTTACGGTCTTCAAATGCCGACTGATCATGATGAAGAGATGCAGCTTCAAATTCACCCGCTCTGTCCATGCCTGGGTCTGAAATGTATATAACACAAATTGATTTAATGTGTCTTTATTTCAATTACGGAACGCCTCTGATATGACGTTTTAAAACAATAATCTCACTAAGTTTTTAGATTCTCACGGCCAAAAGCATTTTCGTTGTTTGTTTTTGGGGTGTTATGCCGTGTTGCGCTAACTCCTTCTTTAGCCGACGTTTCGGACAGCGTTGCAGTGTCCATCATCAGGGCAGATCCGGTAGATCCGAAGATGTGCACTGCAACGCTGCAACACTGCAACGCTGTCCGAAACGTCGGCTAAAGAAGAAGTTAGCGCAACACGGCATAACACCCCAAAAACAAACAACGAAAATAATCTCACTGTTTCTAAACACAGACACTTCCTGGCAGAACGGCATGTCCACCCACAGCTCTCTATGGTAGCCATGCTCCAGAGAGTGATCGCCCCACTGGCGTTCCCCATTCCACGATTTTCAAGCAATGTTCAATTCTGAATAGTGGGCTCTCACCAGCGCGATACTGAGAGTATCGCTCTAGAGCGAGGCACAATAAAACTATGTATTGATTTACTTAAATTATGAGAAAAACCAATATAAATTGAATATTTGAGGCGGGCTATGTCAGAATAGCACAAGGGGAGGAACGGATGAGTTTGAATGAAGAAGAGAGTGTGTGTGCCAAAACCAAGTTGTATGGCGGTCCATCCTCTGCCTACCCGTGTAGAGAAATGGCGTGAAGGTTAGTTAGTTAGTTAGTTTTATAACTTACGGTTTTCAAGTGCCGACTCATCATAATAGAGAGCTGCAGCTTGAACGTCACCAGTCCCCGTTCCATCAACGCCTGGCTCTGAAATGTACAAAACATAAATTGATTTAATATGTCTATATTTCAATTACGGAACGCCTCTGGTAAGATGTATTAAAAAAAACTCACCGTTTCCAAACGCAGACACTTCCTGGCAGAACGGCACTTCCACCCACAGCTCTCTATGGTAGCCATGCTCCAGAGAGAGATCGCCCCACTGGCGTTCCCCATCCCGCGATGTCCCAGGTAACGGCTCTGGAGAAGTCGCCCGCGTTGGCACAGCGGGAGCCGTTGCTTGGGTCGTTGTGCCAGCTTGCTCGTTGGACAACCACGGTGGGGGAATAGGCGATGGCAGCGTTGAAGGCGTGCCCTGTGAAAAGGGACACGCTACTCTCTCCGGAGATGGAATTCTGAAAACATATACATAAATCATATGAATCGTTGTCATTCACACGTGAAACAGTAAATAAAAAACAATAAGAATTGGAATAGCGCTGATTTTACTGCGTGTGCATAATGCACAGAGCACTGATCCAACCAACTCTCACGGTGGCGGAAAGCTCTCAGGGAAAAAAAATAATATTGTGTAATGCATCTAAAGACGATAACTTACTTTCGTTTAGCTTTTCTTGCAGGCGCGGTGGGGAGCAAAATCCGCGCCGCCTGCTTCTTAAATTTACGGTTTTCCAACTCCAGTTGGAAAGAAGCAGGCAGGGCTCTAACGTCCTTTAGGGCCCTGACGCGATCTTCCCGCACCATAACCAGAGCAGGGTCACTGTTAAAATAAATTAAAATATATGATGAGCTCTACCCCTTATCCACAGCAAAAAAAACCTTCTTTAAAAACATTAAAAAATACTAACACTTCAGACCGAGCTGCCAGCGCTGCTCCACGTTGGCTTCCACGTCCAGCTCGTACAGCCCCCCTCCCTCTGCCTCTTCCTCTGCCTCTTCCTCTACCTCTTCCTCTACCTCTCTGCATCGGTACACTTCTAATTAAAAATATTTCATGTAGATTTTATATTTTGAATCAAATCATAGATTTTTATATATCTTATCATATAAAAAATAGATATTTATACATGGATTGTGGAACACTTTCTTGTGGATTATTGGCTCTGTAGAAATTTGAAATAAGTAAATAAATTAATTAATTACAAAACGAAACGAAATAATCCCATATTCATTGTGTGATGGTAACTTTACATTAAATTTCATCTAATATTTTTCCGATTTTTTCGACATTTCTACTGAGTTATAAAATTACAAATATCTGGAGAAAAAATGACCACACCTAAATAAAATTTATAATTATCTCTTGGTAATGAATCATTCTAATAGAAAAACACTATTTCAAATACACAAGTGGAGTAATTAGGAATTGAATTGCAAATTAATAACTTAAAAAACCTAACCCCGCCAGAAATTATAGTTTCGTATCGAAAATATGCTAAAAAAAACCCGTTTTTTTAATCAAAGGAGTTGAAAACACATTAATAATTGAATCACGATTACACTAATATATATTATGGCGTTAAAACGCAAAAAACACAATCACTTACGGCATTTTAAAAGATGTGTAAATATAACCAATCACTCAAAAAACTTTTGCCTCGAAAGTAAAATTTTTGGAAACAAGTGTCAGATTAAAACCGCCAAATATTTATTCCAGAAGCATCTAATGATAATCGGTGTTGCCATAGAAGAAGCCAATTTTACCAGCTTTACAACGGAATAAATTATTGGCCAGGAACTGGTTTAAATAATATTATATTTAATTTTTACGAGTGGTACGTAATAAACGTCGAATAATTCGACATGCTCAATATTAGAAGAAAAAAAAACGTCGAATTATTCGACATGTTCGCTCGAGTGGTTAAAGAGTTTATTGAAAATAGAACACCTAGGTACGGTTAATCAAAAAACGTACAATAAAGTTAATTCTGGGTAGAAATTGTACAGTTGACATTCAGGACAGGTTCACTCCCTCCTCCTCAAAAAAGACCCTCTATACAGCATTCTCAAAGATGACACAGGCTCTGAGAGAAATTATTTTCTTCAGGGCCTCCTTCCGACATAAAAAAATAACATCACTGAACTAAATTATATTCCCCACAGTTTCAGAACTTTCAATAGCTTTTTTCGCTCGCACGTTCATTATTTTTCTGGATTCCACGTTCGAGTATTGTTATTTGAAACAGATGGCCCATATATTATTATTACATATTATATTATATTTCGGACATCGTTGCAGTGTGAATCATTAGAGCGGATGTAAAATGACGTGTATATTTGTGTACGTAGAAAGTTAATTCACAAATAAATCACGATCATATAGTATCCTCAACAAGCAAACTAAATTAATAAAAACTTACCCCGTAATTTCTAATGTTTTGGAATTAGTTTTATTTCCCAAAGTACGTATTCTGAAAAAAATTAAATAATAATTTGTATCACTCTTTACTACACAATACATAAATAAAAATAATAATTAATTTTTATAATAAATTATCGTTTATCGTATTCTGAAAAAAAAAAAAAAAAAATTTTATAACTTTTTACTACACAATACATAAATAAAAATATGAATTACAAATGTTAATAATAAATTATCGTTTATAATAAATATAAGCTTGTAAATCAAATATTGTACTTTTTTCTTCTCACCTATCATGCGTTGAACCCTTTGGAGATATATTGTTTTCTTTGGAATACGAGATGTCTTTCGTTTATTTCCCATCTTTGAAAAAACAATATTTATGAACTGATATACTTTACACGCTTAAAATTATCTTTATAGGTTCAAATATTTACACGTAATCGCACGTCTGTAGATCATAAAACGTTGAACGACACGTCTGCCCCCAAAGCCCTCGAGTTGGCGAATGAAGCTTTGCAATGAAAGATAAGTTAATCTTCATGTCGGAGCGAGCGCGCTATAATAAATGTGATTTAAAAGCAATAAGCGTAAGCGACAGTTGTGAAAATATTTAATTAAACATGACTTATTAACAATACAGCAAAAACTTCTTTAAAAATATCTTAAGTAGCATTTAAAGAAGCAATTTGAATTTTTTCATACCTGTAACTTGTAATATAACAGAAACACATGTGTAAATAATAATTTTTGGAGCATACTTTGCAATTTTTTTCTATCGAGGGAATTTTATGTAATTAACGTTTCGGCCCTAAACATATTCAGATAATATCTTGAAAAATAGCATATATTTTTTTAAGAACTTAGAAACTTAAAGTGTTCAAGGGAAATATGATATAAATCGGTAGAATATCGGAATTCCGGCCCTTAACGTGATTAATGAGAAAACACGGTTATAAATGGGCTGAACTTAGAAAAAACGAGACAGTTTTTCGAGGATTTTTGGAGGGTTAAATTGCAGAGTGAATACGTCGCAGTGTATTAAATAATTAAATTCAGACTTGGAAGAGTTTTGACAATTTTTCAGAGTAAGTGCGCACGGTGTTCCGTTTCATATAGCTAGACGGAAAAAACTCACTTTGGAATTCATGAAAAATGACGTCATGTGGGTATTAACAGGTAGTTAGTGAGACAAATGCTTTTGCAATTGGGGTAATCAATGCACGGGTTAACTCATACCAGAGCCCCAAAGTAAGGTAAATTAATTAATGAATTATCAGTTGCTTTTATTCGCATCTTGTCGCGCGAGCTGTAAGGTTGTTTATGTGTTTAAAGTATTTTGTTTTGGTTCTAAAAAAAATGGAGGCTACTTTGGAAGGTATGTAGTATGTTATAATTGTAAAATTTTAATATAAAACATAACAGTTTTTTTTTAAAAATAATTTTTAACTTGTGTATTTTTTTGAGGTTTAAAAATATATAATTTCTAACTTCTCGAGAATTTATTTCGGATAAAGTATCAATAAGGTTCCATGATTTTTTTTTGTAGATTGAGCAATTAATTTTCTATTCAAATCAGTTTCGATATTTTTGCTCATTAATGCTCACCAATCATATTTTGTCATTTCCCATGAACCACATACCAGATTTCCAGGCAGGAATTGTTCGAGACATGGAGAAGTTTACCCAAGAAAGAAAGGTTTCAGGGAATATATAATCATATAATCTAAATTTTAAGAATAACTCATCTCAATTAGTTTCCTTAAGTAACATTCCATTCTTCAAATAAGTTTAAAATCATTTTATTTTTAATTACCTACATACTGTAATAAAACCATGTACACTCCATTTCCAGCCACAAGCTAATGCTTCTATGGAAGAGGGGTCTTGAAATATTTGATCATATATTGTAACAAATAAACAAAAATGTACTTATATAATAAAAAAATAAAAAATAAATAAAAAAATAAATAAATATTTTAAGTAAATTTGAACGTCAAAATCTCAGTGCAAGCAGTGAAAAAAAATTGAAAAGCCAAGTACAGTAAATATCTTTGAATATAACCAAAAAGTGGATCGCAGCCTCTCGGATTTGATAAATTTTAGAATAAATATTGAAAGTGTAGATTTGAATGTAAAATTTAAAATGTTATTCACATGGCAAAATTTGCAATGTTATGACTGGTAACAAGTTGACTATGTCGTGTTATATTTGTGGTGCCAAACCCAGTGAAATGAATACTACGGTTATCAATAGAGTTCCACGACAAGAATTTTATTCCTTCAGCTTATCTACATTGCATGCCTGGATAAAAACTTTTGAATGTTTTTTGCATATCGCTTACCGAATACAACTCAAATGCTGGCAAGTCAGAGGAGATGCAAATAAACTAATTTTAAGTACTAGAAAAAAAGAATTACAGAAACGGTTTAAATGTGAAATGGGATTAATTGTAGACAAACCAAAACCTGGGTTTGGCAACACAAATGAGGTAACACGGCAAGGCGGTTTTTTCGAGAGCACGAAAAGAGTGCCGAGATAACGGGTGTAGATGCGGGGCTGCTCATAAAGAGGTTTTGCATAATTTTGCGTGCAATAGCTTCTAACATCGAACATTTTGAACAGTATGTGCATGACACTAAGGAGTTATATCTTAACCTATATGATTGATATACCATGCCACCAACTGTTCATAAACTATTATACCATTCATTTGATGTGATTAGTTCGTGCATTGTACCTATTGGGCAGCTGTCAGAAGAGGCGCAAGAGGCGCGAGATAAAGACTGTAGAAGATTTAGAGAGGTTCAAAGAAAAAAAATCGAGCTCACTTCCTTCTGAAGTGTTAAATTTACTTGTTCCACCCAATTCCGAGTCAAGAACACAATGTTTGCGATCTGATGTCTCCTCTGATGACTCCTCTGAACATAACTCAGATAGCATCTAGTTTCAACAAGCATTAT
Source organism: Hesperophylax magnus (assembly GCA_026573805.1). Taxonomy (NCBI): domain Eukaryota; kingdom Metazoa; phylum Arthropoda; class Insecta; order Trichoptera; family Limnephilidae; genus Hesperophylax; species Hesperophylax magnus. The sequence continues at coordinate 918 of JAIUSX010000400.1, read as the reverse complement.
GTTTAAGCACTTTCTCACAAATCTATTGGTCCAGTACACTGTCTTAAAAAAATTAAAGATGTTTATGTGCAGTAAATTTCTCTCGCCGCAAATGACTCAGATAGCACTAACTTTTCGTTTCGTTACTGTTCTTGTATAACTTTTGATATTATTATTTTATTTTCTGACTGTACTTTCTGCAACAAATGCTTGTTTTATTGAGTTCTGTTGCTAAATATGACTAAAATTGTTTTCCTAGATTAGTAATAATGATTGTTTTGATTATTTTTTATCTATTTTTTATCATTTATTTATACTTTCGCAATTGTTTCGTGATTTGTATTATATTTTCTGACTGTGCTTTTACCTATTTATTATTCTCAAAATACACATATTTTTTACTGTTTAAATTTCTTTTATTTAAAAACCTCAAATACGGTATTAATATTGTATTAATTAATTAAAAGATTTTTTTCCGATTTTTTTTTTAAAGAAAAAAATTAAATTAATCAGTTTCAACCCAAATTTTTTATATATTCAGATTAAATACTCCCCACAAGAGGGTTCCAAACACTTTTTTTCCGTCTAGCTTGTATAAAACGATACACTGTGGTGCGTCGCGAGATTTTAAAACAAAAGGGCTCAAGTTAACTTAAACAGTGTTACACAGTTTTGGAAAGCAAACGGCAGTTTTGATTTTGATAAAGTCACGGATCATAAAATAAAAGATAGTCCCGCAGGTTAATTTTGATTTGATAAAGTCGCGGGTTAAGAATAAAATTATGATTAACAATAATAAACCCTAAGAAGTCTTTCCCGAATAAAATTAAACGCAAATTGTTATGATTTAAATAAAGTCGCGGGTTAAGAATAAAATTATGATTAAAAATAATAAACCCTAAAAAGTCTTTCCCGAATAAAATTAAACGTAATTGTTAT
>JAIUSX010000399.1:0-246024 GCA_026573805.1 Hesperophylax magnus | reverse complement strand
TGTACGAAACAATATTCCGTCCGCACAATACTGTAAATGCGTAGGTAGCTGGGTACACCTTTATTAGTGCTTCAGTCTTGGTGGATAGAATTTAATGTCAAGATCAGAGAGGGATTGATTCCCAGGTCTGAGTCGACAAAAGGAATTTAAGACTGGAAAAACTGAATTTAATACTGAATTAAAAACACTTGAAAATATTTTTCTTGAGATTTGTAGACTTTGGAGATGGTTTCTTCAGGAGAGAAGTTTCTCTTCAGGGGTAGTTTTTTGAACTGACTTTGTATGGAATTCGGTTCTCTATTTATAGAACGTTTTCAAATCGAACCCTATTGGGGGAGTTTTCATCCCTTTCGTGAAGGGTGAGTTGGTTAGGTATTTTTCCTCTTTACAATTAATTTGTTTAGAGGAAAGTTATATTTTAATATTATACCTTTTACCAGGTCAGTTCAATTTACCCAAACCACCTCCTTCAGTCCCGTTTATTTATTTTATAATAAATTATACAAAGTTTCATATTGGGGTTGAAGCAAAATATCCTTGGTTTGAACATTCCCCAAGGAGTAAAAAACATATTTAGGTACAATTCTTTAAGATATTATGTTAGTAATTAATTATTTCTTGATATTGATATTTATTCTGTGGTCATATCTTCTAATATTTTCTTGTAAATTGGATCTGATGTCATCATAGGTGGTTGCGATAATCTTCGTTATCAGTTTTTGATAAGGGCGTCAATGAAGTATGTTGAGCTGTGATTGGTTGAAAACTCGGCGGCCATCATGGAATTCCTTCCGGGTAGTATGGAGGGGGGGTCACGTAAATACTGGGTTGCTTTCATAGAGTGAGCCATTCCGTAGGCGGGAGGTCCCGAGTGAGGTGCTGGATGGTTATTTTCAGATGTATTTCAGATTCTGCTGTTATATTTCTATGTAATTGTCTTGATTAATCACATACAGCACATAATTTCATTAAGTAATTATGATTTGAAGATTTCCAATTGTGTCGGCGACACGGTTTCGAGCGGTTTCGGGGTTTGAGTGTTTTTGTAATTTTTACGTAAATATGAATTCCTCTGAAAGATTCTTGAGGTCTGGATACGTATGATACAGTAATTATGATTTGAAGATTTCCAATTGTGTCGGCGATACGGTATCGAGCGGTTTCGGGGTTTGAGTGCTTTTGTAATTTTTACGTAAATATGAATTCCTCTGAAAGATTCTGGAGGTCTGGATACGTATGATACATCTATTCTTGAATACACATTTTACAAATGATTACGGTGGTTTATATTGTAGTACAGAGAAAAAAGTACAGAAAAAAGGTATAAAAAATAAAGAACATAGGTTTATATAGGTAAAACTGTGTGTGGGTGATATTGTATGTTACGTGAACAAATCACTAGGAGAACCTGTGCTGAGGTGTTAACGTGTTTGTGTGACAGGTGTGTTGTATTTTATGTGTTGTAGTAGAAAGTTAATTTTTTTTTTTTTTTCACAGATATATTGAAACATGAAAACACACATTTATATGTGAGTTTATGTATTTTTGGATAATTCTTGAAGAACGTGTGTAATATTTAATTTTACTTATTATATTTTGGTTATGTTTGGTTTGGAATTATAATCTTTTGAATTAACTAATTAGCCAGTTATTTTCCTAATGAACTAACGAAGTGGCAGCGGTTTTTGTCTACTGAATGTCGGAATCCTATTTTGACCGTGCTTGCGAACGTCGCTAACTGACGATAGATGACAGATTTATATACCGATCCACAAAGCCCTGAGTCAATATTGTATTGACTCAGGGCTTTATGGATCAGTATAAAATCATCATTACGTCTATCGATCCGACATTATAAAGTTATTGCATTCACTGCCCCCTGTTGTCTGTATGAACTTGAAATAATAATAATTTCTCATTACCAAGGAATTTTAATGTTCTATATATTTCTTCTTTTTGAAGATGTCATGTTTGATGTGACTTTAGTGATTAAAAATTGTAATATTTTAATTTCAAACATGAAAAAGTTGAAAAAAAAGCTAAACCCAAACATTTTTAGTCCAAACGTTGAAAAATTTCACAGAATTCAAATTCAAAAACATAGACCTTTTATTTAAGGAATTTGGAAGAAAAATAACACTTCACTTTTTATCTCGTGATACAATAAAAAAAATTGACCGTGCTTTTTATTGCCAGAAAACAACATCACAAAAACTGATATTTTTTGCGCATTGCTTGCACATTTTAACTTGTGTATTTCTTAGATACATGGTTACCAGCACATATATTAGGCATTTATATTGTTAAAAAAAATCACCCTTATGAAGTCCTTATAAAATATAGACCATAAAATTCTATTTGAATATTGGTCTAACCGTTTAACCTTTGGATACCCTTTAACTTTTAGATCTTTTTTAATGAAAGTACATTTTTCAACATGCAATTATTATATAATATATCCAATATAACAGTAAATTGACCATTTTATGAACAAAAACATGATTTATGAAAATATAACAAGAAGACATATAAATAGCTGTCATTCTTGATAACGACGACGGTAAAATAATGACATCACGTGGAGTCGTTGCTGGATGCAAAATGCAATGTTGCCGTATTTAAAAAAAAACACAGTTAAAGATTTTTTTGACTGGTACCAACTCGAATCTAAATTTTTACAGTCCTTATACAATGTCTCACAATGTGATTTTTTTTAGTAAGGCTGCTTATGTGGGTTTCAAAATCCCTATATGTTTAATGAATGACCCTATACTGTATGAGAAAAATCACAAAATTTTATTGACCTGCTATAACATCTTTAGGTGGCGCGGTTAACCTTAAATTTACGAAAAACAATTTTTTTACAATTTACTGTGATATTATATACATAATACCGTTTGGGGTGAAAAACGATTTGTTATTCTTGAATAACAGAAAAAGTGTTGCAAAATATATAGATAAAGTGTGGTATAAAGCTTCTATTCCTGTAGTAAGCCACCAGCAAATAATATAACAATTTTGCAATAGACATAAAAGCATTAAAAAATCGAAACATTGATGCGAAACTGCATGATGAAGCCGTTAAAAAACTTTTTGACATTCCTCTGTGTAAATCTATGATTACTCTCCTGTCATACCGAGAATTCCAAAACCAAAGAGAGGTTCGCATAATATTTATTGGACGTGTGTATATCCCGAACATCCAAGTCCATTTTTGTATAGAAAATTCGGCAAAAACTCCAGTTTTTTTATGGTGATTTTGAGTTTCATGCGCCTTGGGTTTAAGACAATTTGCGACTGTTTGTTTTATTGGAAGTCATCAGAAAGAGTTTCAAGAGCGAGTCTTTTTTCTCTTGTCATATAGAGTCATTCATTAATCATATAGGGATTTTGAAATTCTAAAAATAAAAAAATTCCCTCCGCCCTACTGTATATGTATATAAAATTTATTCAACAGCTGTGTAATAAATTTCTTCTTCCAGAAAATTCCTAGAGAAAGATTTGCTGGAAACGTCCACCCTGGTCTCATTGGACACAAGCGGCCGCCTCAACTGGTGGTGCAGTTGTCCCGGTCTGGCCGCCCTGTGGCCGCTCGCCACCTCGGGGGACGGCAACTGCCTGCCGCACGCCGCCTCGCTCGGCCTCTGGGGCTTCCACGACCGCCTGCTGACGCTGCGCCGCCTGCTGCACTCAGCACTCACGGGCGCCCCCTGGAGGCATGCCGTCCGGCGCAGGTGGCGGTGGACTCAGACCAGGTGAAATAAAACATCATACTATTAGAGAATTGGTGAAAGGTAGTAGAAATCAGGGTCGCCCGATGAAGACACGGCACAAGTAAGAGAATCAATTTCAACATGACTAAAATGTAACAAACTCGTTTTAAACTACAACAAAACTTTTTATAAAACAAACCTTATGATAACCTTAGAAACCACAATACAAATTACAACAAGTAACATGTTCACTGTGCAACAAACTCGCTATCATTTAGCTGTAACTATTGATGCAAATCTAAATTGGAAATTGCAAATACGTAAATAAAACCATCTCCAAATTATATTGTCTCAAACCATATATGTGACTTCTCTTCCATTGAATTCATAAAGTAAACTGAGTGCATTCTTCAAAAAATTCGTCATCTGAAGCATGTTCTATGCCATTCATCTTCACCACTTGCATTTTCTGATTCTTCTTTCATATGTAACATTTCAAAAATTGGGTGATGAATCGGTGGAATGTACTTTAATAGTGACACTACGTCATTCTTCTATGCTTGTGCGATTTGATGCCCTGTAGGGTACAGTTGGATTAGATCTGAAAAACTGAATATTTATTATGAGTGGCTAATTTCAATTCAATTCAATTTTAGAAGACGAAAATCACATATAATATGTCCGGTTATCCACATTTTGCTTTCTAGCGTACTCTTTAATGCAACCCTACACTGTGTCTATCCTCCAAATACCTTCTATGTCTTCTATGTCCAAATGCCTTCTATGTCTTGTTGCTTTCAAGTTTTCCCTAGTTCATTTCAGCCATAGTGAACTAACTTTTAAAATGTGACTTTCATTGCGCTTAACCTGAGCATTCCAAGATTATTTTTCAACTTATTAATGCTTAAAAATAAACACAATCTGCTGCACTGGTCAAAACTGTGATTTTGTTTTTATTTATGGAAATATTGTATGTTGGGATTTTTCTACATTCTTTACTTGTGTTGAAGACCCAAAATCTCAGTTCAAGATAAGATTCATTTCTAAATATCAGTAAATGTTCAAATAAGCTTACCTTCTTAATCACTAGGAACATAATTTTTATTGTTATACATCATTTGACAATTCACTGAAATCTGACATGGAACACTCTGGAACGCCATCTTTTTTGCTAACAATTGTGCGAGCTGTCATGTGGGAAGCCATCTTGGATACTGAGTTAGTTTGGTGTGCCTGAAGAACTAATGGAAGAATGCTTGTCTCTGATTGGTTCACGGTGCTGAAAACTCTCCATGATTGGTCAAGCAACATTGTTGTCTCTGGCTAACATAGATTATGATTTGGTGCCCTCATCTCTAACTCGAAAACTCCAAAAAGTGAGTTAGTACACTGTGGTTTAAGATGATCTAATTAAGATGAAAAAAGTTTTTAAAATGGCTTACCTTACGTTTTTTTGTCTAAACACTGAAGTAAAATTACTGATAATGAAAAAAATACATATTTTTTTAGACAAATGTATTATAAACACCACCTGTCAGTTTTTTGTTTCATAAAAAAATTATTTATAAAAAATTTGATTTCATAGAGGTGTACATTTTAATTATTCTATGGCTATCTTCTATATTTTAATGTTTAATGAACAAATTGACTACAGATAATAGCCGTTTGTTTAAAAAAACCGAACAAATTAGCCTGAGGAGTTAAAAATGGAGCTCCTGGGTTCCCTCCTGGTTTCTATAGGAACCCAGGAGGATTCCTAGAACCTTGTTCTAATGTTTAAGTATTCCTCAGACAACACACTGCGGCAGGGCTGGTCCTGAGCTGTGAGGAGTGGCGGGCCGAGTGGGCGCATGTAGTGGAGAGAGCTGCTCCGGCGCACCACTCGCTGGAGGAAGTCCATGTCTTCGCTCTTGCACACACACTGCGGCGACCCATCATTGTCATCTCTGATGTCATGCTCAGGGTAAGCACATTAATATAATAATTTAACCATTTAAAAATAATAATAAGATTTTAATTACTCGGTCTTTTCCAGGATTTGAATGGTGAGGCCATGGCCCCTATTCCATTTGGTGGTGTTTACCTCCCTCTCGAATGTTCTCCGGAAGACTGTCACAAGTCTCCTCTGCTGCTGGCCTACGATATGGGTCACTTCTCCGCTCTAGTCACTATGGACGCAACCGCTGCCGGGAAACCCACCTTCGCCTCGTCCATCATACCGCTCACAGACTCTGATGGCCATCTACTGCCCATCCAGTTCTCTGTGGACCCAGGAGAAGACTTTGAATGGAACAAAGATGAAAACGATCCCAAAACAATCAACAGATTAGCGCTTACGGAGAGAGATCAAATTAACCTTCTATCAGAATATCTGGATGTCGTTTACATGTCCCCTTCTTCCAGCCCTGGCCAAGACGAGCCCGAACTGATAGACTTATCGGAAGAAGACATAACCAACAAATTTTCTGAATTATTCACAATCAATCCAAGCTCTGATGGCGAACCCCAGGAAACAAATATGTTTGAAAATAAAAGCAGAGCAGCTAAACAAATTCATTCTGTAGCCAAACAATTCGGAAGTATAGGGAAATCTATGAGTAATAAATTAAAGAAAAACCTCGGGTCCATTGCGAAAATTGGGGCCAAATCAAATGGCACAAGTAAAAAGTCATCAAATAATCAATCTGTATTTGCTTCTAAATACAAAATTCTATGTTGTCAAATAAAAGCCAAAAGGCACGCTATACAAGACGAAATGGTGAAAAACTATTTAGAGTATGCGGAACATAGGTTCCTTAATTCTGAGCAACTTAAAGGAAAGCTAGATTCTGAAAGGAAACATTTTGAGATGATTAAACTGCGTGAGCAAGCCTTGATAGAGGGCCCGCTGAAGTGTGTGAATATAGGATGCGAACAATACGGCACGGCGCTCACCAGCTACATGTGCTCCACCTGCTTCAACAAACAGCGACAGCAAGAACTGTCGGAGGCCCGCCACGCCATGCACTCCCCCACCAACCGGCATTACCATCATAACGGCATGCCTCGCTACGGCACGGGCAAATCCAAATTCTACACCGAGTCTGATTCAGAATCGCACGACTTTGTAAGACGCATGGCTCCCACTGCTGCGGTGAACAAGAATGACCAAACCCTGTACCTGTCAAAGTCTACTTTCTACAATGACACGGGACTGCCTTCCTTATCGTGTGCCAAATCGGTGAATAACCTGGATGTGCCTGTGCAGCAGAAGAACTGGAAAAACACTTCCAGCGATGATCTCATCAACCTCACCGGCAATTCAAAGAGAGAGAGGACTAAGAGAAGCACTCTCCCCAGCAAGGTCCACTCCACGACCGCTGACTCCAGGACGGGCTGGGATTCTGGACAGGCCTCTTCCAATCTTCCCATGTATGATGATCCTCTCAACTCTCCTGATATTTTCAATGATATTCAGCCCTGTAGAACTCCCTTTTGTGTGTTCTACGGTAGCCCTTTATCCAATTACCTGTGTTCCAAATGTTGTGAAGGTGCGGAATTTAATAAATTGTAAGTTTCATAACCGTCTCTCGAATTTTATCCTGGTATGTGAAATATAAATTTATATTCAGTATTAGATTTTAAGTTCAGGTATTATATTGTAGAATCTATTGCAGCGAGGCTGTTTCTTGCTTTGTCCCTAACCTGATTTATAACAAATTTGACTTTTGCTTGTTATTTAGATTCTTAACTCACAATGCTTAAGACATTTATATATCCACATTAAGTTATTAATAAAATTAACGTTTTATTTTTGTAAAAATACAGTCCCTCAAATCACTAATTCTGAACTCTACTACCCTTACCCTTTTTTATTATTTGTTTTATTTTGTTGGCAGTAGTTTATAAAATACCTTTTTAAATTGCACCTTATGTTCTAGTCACATCAAATTTTTAATTTAAGTTTTCTAATTTCTGTGTGTATTGTTTTCATTGCTTTTACAATGCTTGCCATATTAATAACTTAATATGGCAAGCAATGCTTTTAGAATGCTTGCCATATTATTTCATATTCCTGTAAAAACAAGGATTACCATTATAATTTTGTGGTTCTCTTAAAGTGGAATGTTTTGTCTAATGCCCTATTTGTAAACTCTCCCTATTTGTCTCCCGCGACCAGCCGGGCGCTATTGCTCCCACTCACGTCGTCGAGACATTAAACATAGTGTCACTTATGTCAGACATTTTGTAACAATGCGTGTTCTTTAGATCAATTCTAGGAACAAAACATATATAAAAATGACAGTTACAGCAATTGTAAGGTTATAAAAGCAATCTAGTTTTAAAGTTTCGTGAATTCAACAATGGTTGGCGGCAACTCGGGTCTTGTGACTTCAGTAGTGACATGAACGGACTCTCAGACTATGCACCACAAGTTGTTTGCAACGTGAGTACACAACATAAGTATCGGATACTTGCCTAACCTTACCCTTGCGGTGGAAGGACAGTCTTTCACAAAGTACATATATTATACAGGGTATAATAGCATGTACCCGAAGGATTTTAATCAGCGCTTCCTGAGCGTATTTATACAAAAATGTAGATGCCATTTTGCTGTCCAAACATTTTTTTTATCAATTAAAAAAATATATATTTTTCCATAATTCGTCACTACCGGGTGCCTAGCAGGTCACGTGATACGTTGCGACGTGTGGCAGTGTGATTGAAAAATATTTGTTGTTTTTTTATTTAAAAAAATATAATAGGACGGCAAAATGATATCTACGTCTTTTACTCCAAATATGCTTAGGAAACGCTGGTTAAAATCCTTCACGTAATTGTTGATACACTCTGTATAATATTATAGACCACAATTTGATTGCAAATGACAGTCAACATTTTGTTTTAAATTTAGACAAATATTTCAGTCGGCTTTTGGATAAAGCAGTAATGCGAGATAATCTTCTGGCAGTTTTGTGAAATTTTTATTTACCCAATTTCTCAAATTTTAAAGATTGTCATAAAACTATAAGTTTGTAACTTTTTTTTTTCTTTTTTTAGGACTGGCTATTCACAATATATAATATATTAGCTACTGTGCATAAAATATTTTATTAAATGAAAATAACAATCTTTTATAAAATAACAAATTATGACGTATAAGAATAGACAAATAATTTTACTTTGTATAAACCTTTGTTTTTGAAACCTGTTGATAATTTGTATTAAAGCGGTGTGAACAAAGTTTGTTATTTTCATTTAATTTAGATGGTGCCACAAAATTAATTGAAGAAAGAACTTATTTTTTAGTGACATCTAAAAGTTACATTTATGCTTAGTTAACTAATTGATAATTTATAATTGGTTCAAAGTATTCATTTATCAGTATTTAAGGGCCAAAAGTGTCCAAAAAATTTATCCCGTACTCAAGTGGTTAACAGTTCACAAAAATATTCTTTTTGTATTAAATACCTAAATCATTTCTTTAATTAACCTTGGAATATTAAAATGAATATATTATCTTTGTCGAGTCAATGACTATAAAACAAAAATAGTTTTACATATACATATAATTATGTTAGAATTATTCAATATTCATGCATCGTAATGTGCATTGCGTATGCACTGTTAAGTCAGACAATCAAGAGTTCATTGTTAGCTAGATTGTAATAAATTTTCAATATGAGTTGATTTCTGAAGAATAAGAATCCTCAATCACAATATCGTCGCTATTCAGTCAAAAGTCACCAAACCACAAGGCAAGTTTTTGAGATACTGCGAATTTGAAAGTTAAAATATGTTACATAAACTATAAAATATGGTTGTACGCTGCCTTCACACTCATAAGTAAAATTTACCACTTATGTAAGTTTTTGATAAGTTATTCGCTGGAGTGCTTACATATGTATCCAACTTATGGAAGTTTAACTTACGCAAGTGCTCACACGATTGCTGCACCCGTAATTTTATTTGCGGGAAGATGATTGCTGCTGTCAAATTTCTGCGATTCTGTCAATAAAGACAAATAAAGTGTTGGAATGGGAGTTGGCTTGAAAGAAACAATTCTCCACCCGCTTTTGTTCCGTTAACGGTGGAATTGAATGTAGTTCTTTATTTTTGAATGACACCAACTGACTTCGTAATCAAATAGTCATATTATAAACAGAAACGTTGAGATTAGAAAGGATTTGACCGATAATTAAAAAGAAGGATGCTCATTTTCAGAAAGCTTTTTTCCAGCTGAAAAATAAATTAAATCTTTTCAGTTTTAGGAATCAGAAAATTTTATTTCCGTTTACATTCGTTTTCATAAGTACCTAGTACTTATTTGATTTTTATATTGTTTCGGGATATAATAATGTATTTATTAACTTGTCGTAATCAGATTATAGTTCATATAATAAAAATACTACTTTTTATAGGAAAAAATCCTACTAAAACCTATCTTTTCATTTTTGACATCTCGCATCGACGCATTTAAGTACCATTTCTTACGGTGGTGAATTTAAGCGACTCAAACTTATCAAACTGATATCATAAGCTGTGAGAAGGCTGTAAGTTCGCATGGACGCGATTAGACCTGACAATAACTTACGCCTCTTACGACTTCTGTAACTTGCTATAAATTATGGTAAGAGACTTACAGTGTCATTTACATTGCTAATTTTGTCATAAGTCACTTAGGTAAGCGACTTACGGGAAAAAACTTTCGTGTGTAAAGGCAACCTTCATGTTTATGTTACGAATGTTTTATCTACTTGTGTAATAATAGAAAAAAATTTAAACATTCAAATAAAATTATGTCTCAATGATTCAAATTTAGATATCTCAAAACTTGTGCATGTACATAGTTGGTGACTTTTGCCTGACGGCGACGAAATCATCTACAGTAAAAGATAAAATATAATTTTATCTGTTAATTGCATAATATGTTTAAAATCTCTCTACTAATATTAGTTATATATTTCTTATAAAATATATTTAAATTTAACAGTTATGCTTGGGAATCTCACAATTTATTAGGTATTTATTATTATTAAAATACCTACACATTTTTCTATAATATGTACATGATATATTTTATTTTATTACCGAACAATAGACAATAAAGAATAAAAGAAGCCAAATACAAAGAATTAGTAGGGAATATAGACTCGACTTCAAAGGTTTAATTGGAAAAGGTGCCAAAATGTTTATAAATGTCAATAATAATTTTAAATATACTATATATATACAAAATAATAAATTAAAATCATTTGTTTTCAGATTATGTAGCTTGATAATTTTATTTGGATTACAATTAACATAGTTCGTCTAAATTAATAAGTATAACATATTTTTTTATAAAAAGCGTTTAGTCCTTCACAATATGCATTATATTTTATTTTGATTGCGTTAAAACAAAAACAAAAATCCCCCTTAATAATAATCCTAATCATCACAGAGTGTTTTATTTTTCGAAATGTTACTCCTTAAATAGTTTAAAAACTCAATAACAAATAATATCTATTTTTAGGACAAATATTTAATTTGTAGAATTCTGTAATTACATATAATATTTTCTGTTAAATCAAAAAACGATTTGTGTTTATACATGTTATATTTATTTGATTTTAACAATCTTTTTGCTAAAAATAAATTTGTAAATGTGTTTCATCTCAAAAATCCACAGATAATACAAGTAAATTAGCTCTTATAAAATAAAATGAGAACCATGATGAACACATAATAACAAGAACCTGAATCCCTCATAAACTTATTGTATGGAGAAATATTATTAGCTAAGCATTTTGACTCAGGGTGGTCACACACTAGAAAAACCTAAATTTTATTGGACTGGGAATTATCGGCGTAATCAGGTTATATTTTGGTACAATAAAAGTGCATTCATCGAAACAACAATATTTTATGATTATAACTTTATATATTTTTGTTTTTCTCCATAATACTTAATATTTTACCCCGTAAAATCAAGGGTTAGTAATTTTCTTAATCCTTCCAGTGTTTTAGGGTCATATATGACCGGATGTCCAGGTTTTATAAAAGTATTTTTTTTCTACCATGCGGAAATAAGTAATGTTCTGACGTTAGAAAGAGAAATAATAATTCTTTCTAGTTTGCCTCAAATATTCTGGATGATTTTAGTAAAATCCTAAAAAATAGCCGAAATGAATAATTAATATTTCTAGTCGCTATGGTAACAATCGGTTTAACTGTAAAAATTATTTTTTATTATATGAACGAGATAAAAGTGAAGTTATATTTTTCTTACAAATTCCCCAAACAAAACTAATGTGTTTTCGAAATATCGAGTTCTCTCAATTTTTCTACGATTGGGGTAAAAATGTGGTTAGCGTTTTTGACAACATTTTTCACATTTGATATTAAAATTTTATTATTTAAAAATAGTAATATCTATTTTAAATGCGTACACCGGAAAGATAATTTTATCTTGTTTCTAAAACATTATTTGTTTTTTACGGAAAATTAAAAAATTTTATGTATATAGCGCATTTGAAATACACAGAAAACATTGCAAACTTAACTAAAGTTTTGAAAGTACTGAAGGGTTCAAATAAAATCTAAACTTCAGGACCTATTTTATTGTATAATATGGCAAATTGGTAAAGACTGGAAATGTCTAGACAATTTTTAGATTTTGTTTTCTATGGCCACCCTGTAATTATTTTTTTTAAATTTAAACAATTAATATTGTCAGTAAACTATGTAGAATCACTAATCGCTTTTAATCTAACAAAAAATGTATGTATCCCGATAAATATTTGTTAGCAAAACTTTTCATTAATAGTACTTCTATATTACAGTCGACTCTCGTTAATTCAAACCTGCGATAATTCGAACCTCTCTATAATTCAAAGTTATCACGAGTTCCCTACGAAATCTCTTTATATTTCGAACTAAATCCATACATTTTTGTACACTTGGTAATTCAAACGAAAAAATCATTGCTATATAACAAAACGACGCGTTAATTCGAACTCATCGGCGTTCAACATTCGACAATTCAAAGTTGCAGAGAGAAAGAGGCGGAAAGATTGTTACACACACGTTAGTACAAATACAATTTTGCGACAAGTTCAAACGTGTATTGTTTTTGTTATGATTAGTTTGTGACACACACTCTAACGAATTGGTTTGTGTTATGATTAGTTTGTGACACACACTCTTGGTTTGTGTTATCATTCAGTTACTGTTACTCTTTCGTTGTGTATAGAGATTAAAATTTTCTGTTAGTCATGAGCCCTAGAAAGTATAAATGTTTGACGATTGCTGAAAAGAAGAAGTTAATCGAAAAAGTAGAGGAAGGTGAGAAGAAAAATGATGTTGCAAAAGAATTTAAGATTCCTCTGAGTACTCTCTCAACCATAATAAAGCACAAGGAGAAAATTAATGCTGCTCAAACTGCTGGAGTACGGAAAAGAACTACTAAAGGTGAATTTCCTCGTCTGGAAGAAAGCCTGGTCATTTGGCTAAGACAGTGTAGAGGACAAAAAGTGTCTATTGGCGGAAACTTGTTGGAAAAATCAAAAGAGTTTGCGTCTATTCTAAGCATCAAAAATTTTGCGGCAAGTGAATGGTGGCTTACAAATTTCAAAAAGAGAAATGGAGTTGTGTTTAAAAAAGTTTGTGGGGAAAGTGGAAGTGTTGATGATGCAGTTTACTTAGATTGGCACGGTAAATTGAAGACCTTGATTGAAAACTATCATGCCCGAGACATTTTTAATACTGATGAAACTGGCCTATTTTTCAAATGTTTACCGGACAAGATGCTTACTTTTAAAGATGAAAAATGTCATGGGGGAAAACATAGTAAAGAAAGGTTGACAGTTTTACTTGCAGTAAATATGGACGGATCGGAAAAACTTAAACCCTTAGTGATAGGAAAAGCAATGAAACCGCGATGTTTCAAAGGAGTGAAGTCGTTTCCTACTGATTATCGTGCTAACAAAAAAGCTTGGATGACGACAGAACTTTTTAACAATTGGCTTTTAACAGTTAATGGGGACATGAAACGCCAAAAGCGGAAAATTTTATTATTTTTAGACAATTGCACTGTCCACAACAGTCCTCCTACATTGTCCAACGTGGAACTCTACTTCTTTCCGCCAAATACAACTTCCAAATTGCAACCATTGGACCAAGGGATCATCCATAATTTTAAGATGTTCTATCGCAAAGAAATTGTTAAGCTCGTTTTAGAATCTCTCGACAAGCAGCTAACTGCAAATATCACGGTTCTGACAGCTATTTTACTGATTGACAAGGCATGGAGAGCTGTAACACCCCTAACGATTCTCAACTGCTTCAAAAAATCTGGTTTCTTAAAAGAAGATCAGGAAAATCTTCCAATACTTATGGATGATGAAGAACCAGCAATAGAACCATTAATTAACATCAGCGATGTGAGTTTTCTTGACTTTGTTCAAGTGGATGAAGATGTTGCTGTCTCAGGTTCACTAACCGATGGCGAAATTTTATCTGCGACAGATACTAATGAAAAAAGTAACGATGAAGATGAGGACGATACATCAGAACCTTTGGCAGAAGTGTCAGTTAAGGAAGCAAGATCCTCATTCGATACCTTACAAACCTTCTGTCTACAAAACGAAAGTGATGAAAAAGCATTTCAGGCACTTTTTCTCTTAAAAAAAATCATTGAGAAGTCTGAGCAGCAGCAATGTGCTTTGAAGCAAACCAGTATAACAGAGTTCTTACTTTCGAAAGATTAATTAATTCACATTATGATTACATGTATGTACACGAATGTACCTATAAACTTTTAATGTACCTATAATAATTGATCAACACTTAAGAATTCGAAGTTTTATTTATTTACTCTCACAAATTTCGAACCATTTGATATTTCAAACACTCGATAATTCGTAATATTTTAAGAGTCCCTCGAGTTTCGAATTATCGAGAGTCGACTGTATCTTGTTTACTAGTGTATGTTGTGTATTGATTTATCTTCGTATTATTTTATTCTTTATCATTCAAGTTTCAATATCAGCTATGCAAAATACCTAAGAAGTAAAACTTATGAAAACGTGTGATACAGATATTAAATAGTGTTTTTCAGTATTAGACGCAAAAAGCTTATTGCTTCATTTATTTGCATCATGAAGGTGATACTATCACATGAAAATTATATTGCCACTACTATTGCTGGGCTATCCTTTTTAGTATTCATACTAATGTTTGAATGTGCCTTTTGTAGTCATAATCATTAAACGATATTCAAATATTTTTGTAACCCAAAAATAAATTATAAAAAAATAAAAAATTTATGTTATATTTTGTTTGAATGTAAATGTTGATATTATACGAAAATATGCTCACCTTAAATAAGTGTATCTCTTTATTTGTTGACTCGTTAAATCCCAATACTGTTTTCCTGTCAGATGTACTACCGTGGTCATTCCGTGACGACCCCGTCTCTCTGTTGACTCGTAGCGTTGCAGTAGAAGTTGTATATTTGTGACATCAATGGGCATGTTTGTACATACATACCTAAATACATAAATCTATGTAATATGTATCCGTGTTCTGTGATGTTGGAAAGTAATCTTCTTTAGATTTCCTATAGTCGGTACAAAAGTAATTCAGTATTCAAGGCTCAATTTTTTTCCTAACCAATTCAGTACCGTAATTTCACACAACTATGGTCGACACGGCGACATAGTAAAAATTCTAGCAACTTCGCTGATGCCGCAGCGGCGACATAAACAAAAGGTATACATTTTATTGTTTAAAATGTAAAAGGGTCCTTTTACATTTTACTGGCGATAGGTTTTGCTTTAGCTCTGTTTTCCTAAGTACACATTCATTAATAATTTTGACTGCGCAATAAATATGGAGGAGAATTTAGATTTTAGTGGCAGTGAAGATGAGTTTGTTTTCGAAGTGCAAAGTGACTTTTCCTATGAAACTACGATAGATAGTAATTAAGGAAAAACCAAATGTTATCAACGATTATACTAAATCCATGGGTGGGGATTATCGTGCTCAGCCTGTAAACTGCATCGTCGTATTGCTTCTTAGGAAAATCGCCTTAAAAAGTTGGGGTTAACTCGTTTTTGGGGGACGGAGATATGTTCCATTAACTCATTACATTCTATATAAATATATTTAAAACAATAACAACGAAAAACCATTGAGCCATTTGAAATTTTATCAAAATTTAAGTAGATCAAAGTGGGTGAGTACAAAAAGCCTCGAAGTAGACCTTCTACTTCCACCCCATCGCAGGCCTGGCTCAATAGAAAACTCCATATTTTGAGAAAAGGTCCCAAGAGGAACTGTGTGGTCTGCTCGAAAAGGGCAGTAAAAGGTGGCAGACGGGAAACCAGTGAGTACTGTGACACGTGTCCTAACAAGCCACGTATGCATTTTGGCGACTGCTTTCTAAAATACCACACGTTAAAAAATTATAACAATCAGAATATGCAAAAAATTTTTTTATTAACAATCTTATATGATAATAAATAGATATTTCTTAGCATAACTACATATATCATTTTATTTACTACCTTACCAAAAATGATTTTTTTTAAAAATATACAATAATTTTTCCTCATATTTTGACATTACACTCTATGGAGTAGCTGGTATGCCATATAAAAAATAATTTGGAGTACAAAGGTTTGAAGGCATACAGACGAGTGTGAATCCTCTTTCAACAAGGTTTATCAAGTTTTTGTTGTTCAATAAAACTGAACCGTCAAAATGGCATATTGCACATAAACACATCAGCTTCTAACTTTAACATTCTCCCAATTACAATCCTTTATCGATTTATTTTAATATTAAGATATATTTGTTAGACTATCCACTGGAGCATCAAGATATTTACAAAAATGCCTCGAGCGCTGGAGATTTCCATAAGTTTAGTTGTGGATTTACATTCTAAAAATCATACCTCTGAAAATTGAAACTGACACAGATAAACTGCTTACTGTTGTTTAAAGCCAATGAATCTAACAACTATATTTCATCTTTTATCTTATGTTTGTAGGTTTTATAAAGAATCGTTATATTCACGAATTTATGAAATTTTTATGTTTGTTATCAGAAATCGTTGAAAATTGAACTTATTACAGGGAATTTTTTAACATGTTTTTATAGTTCGTAATAGAACATTAAACAATGTAATTATATATATCCCACTACATATGTCACGTCCACCCCCTAAAAACTCCATAGTATTGTTGCGTCCACCGACTTACGGTGTCCGATATATGGACGCAACAATGTTTAGACGTCAAAAACGGCCAGAACAATGCTTGTCTCGTGTAGAATCAAATGGCAAAAATTGACACAGAAGCAAAATAACTCTCAGAATGTCTGGGAGTGAATATTGAAAGTTCAACGATTTGCCAGCAGGTTCGTATATTTTTATTCGGAATGACGATCTTGCTGCGTCCACGCAGTAATATTACTTTTAATTCATAACGATGATCGCATCGCATCCCCGCGGCCGTTGACGAGTAGTTGATACATTGTTATTATTATTGTTTGAGCCTTTGGTGAAGTAAATCGCCAGATTTGGCAACATTGGCCTCATTTACAACGATGCCGCATGCCATTCAGAACTAAGAAACGACCTATGCGGTTGGACTTTTTTTACAGTTGACGGTGAATCCATGTCCCGGCCGAAAAATGTCCAGCCGCACTGAACAATGGCATGAATTAGCGCTTTGTGAAACAATACAAAATTTTGTGCAAATAGATGCATAAAACTTTGTGTTATGATAACAGAGTGAATAAAAATTAGAAAGGAAAATATTTTTAAGTATTAAAATCAGAACAAAGCATAAAATCCTGAATTCTAATCCTAAAAATCCTTTTTGGACAGAGAAATATTAAATTCTTCGAAAAAATACGAAATTATACAATGCTCTACCAAATCAAACAAAAAAATAACACAAATGAATATATTTAAAACAAAAGTAAAAACACGGCTGAAAAAACAAAGTGATATTCAACCTACAAACATTATGAAGACTATCTAAAGACAACTTGAAACTAAATACACAAGTTTAAAAACTACAGGCCGCCTCAGAACAGGAAACCCTAGTGAGGAGGACTGAAAAAAATTGAATTTATACTTTACACCTACATCATGTACAAACTTTGCAATTGCAACTAATAAAAAAGCATAAATCCGACATTTCCAGTAACGCTGAAATGATCTGAATTTAAACAAGTGGAACAAAATTACGATTGTCCCACTAGCAAGTGATTTAAAATGACTGAAAAATGTGACAGCCAAGAATGCAGCATTTGGTATTGATGCAAAATAAAAATCTTTACATTACCGCATATAATGACTTGTTAGAAGCTGTATTTTGTCATATACTGTTATTGAACCGAAGTTGTCCTGGAAAACTACAGATATTTAAACTCACTACTTATCAAGAGAATGAATATAATGGTTACAGGTATTAATAGTTTGATCTTCTCTCTTAACTCTTAGCCCCGCCTATCTTATTTCCTGTATTATTTTGTTCAGATGGGCAAAGTGATATACGTATTTGGTTTCTGTAAGACATAACATACATAGATGAATGTAATAAATTTATTTTTTGGAATAACTTAATGAGTAAAACCTCAAATTGTAATATTTAATTTTAAACAGAAAATCAGAAAAAGACGCGGTCACATCTACGATTCGAACCCAGGACCCTTGCCTTGGGGTTGGCTTCAATAATTTAATAATTTATTATTTTTCATACCGGGATGTACAACCTCCATATATGGATATAAAACGTTGTGTAAACATGCCAAATTATGTGGAGCAAAGAATCAAAAGACATACATCAGAAAGCGAAAATATTTAAATTACTAGTATTAATGGAAATGAAAAACATCGGACGAAATCAATTTTAATATGGAAGGAGAAACTATAGAAAATGGAGACATTATAAAATGTGAAGAAATGCACATAGCCGTTGACGATGCTGCATGCCTCAATTTGCTGAACCTGAACACCAAGAAACCCAAAATTCATTGCAAACGAAATCTAACTGAAACCGAGAAATTAAAAATGAAAAGAAAGCTGGCACCCTGGACCTAGGAGTAAAAAAAAATTGTTCTAAAACATAAAAAACTGTGTAACCAATAAAGAGACACAAATGCAATATATTAAAACAGCAACATCCAAAACTATTAGAAAATAAAGGTTGGCTAAAATACTAAAATACATTATATTTATTTTTTTAATTCATAATCTCGAACATACCCAACCAACTCCATTGTGTATAGAAAACAAAGGTCGCAGAATCATTCAAAGCAGCTGGAAATAAATAATTTAAAGAAAACCTACTCAAATGATTCATACCATAGCTTTTGGTATGAATCAGTTTGATACATACCAAAAACAAAAACCATACTTGTAGCGGTTACGTCCCCGCCCCTAGGGTCATCATATCATAACCAGACCGCACGAGTAAAAAGCTGAACAAACAATCAGGCTTACGAAACTTCAATTGAAATATCGGGACCGCGATACGTAAACTGCTGATAAGAGAATGTTTGCATATAGGGTGATGCAAACGTTCATACAATGAACCGAGTCAGCGATCCTGCGGGTTCGACGTCCAGACGCTACTCCAACCCGTGGCAGACAAGAACAAAGGAATCAGCAGCTATATAAGCGGTGGAGGACCTAAGTACATCATCATGCCATTCAAGAAGTTCGACACGACATCATCCCACTCGAGAAGTCCGACTCGGCGTAACGGAGGAATCGGCCATTATGGCCGGTTCCCCCCGCGTCACGCCTCGATCTTTCTTCACCTCATCGCTACACACCTACACCCGACTTTGCACGGACTACAACCATCGACTCCTTGGGATTTCACCTAAACGCCCTGGCCCAGGCTATCATTCCTGGCCAGCGCTGACCTCACGCGCCTAGACCCTGCGACCACATCATCGCCGGCCTGCATCTCCCGTTCATCTGCCGACCAGGTCCATCGCACCTTTGGCTACCTTGTTCATGCTGAAGTACCTGGAAGACTCCTCGCCTTCACCAGTGCTGAACAAGCCCACGAGTCCGATCTCCACCAACTCGCGGTCGACTCACTGACCCGCATCTCGACTATTCTACCGCAGTCATTGCCGGTTACGCCTGGTATCATCATCATCGGTCCAGAGCCATCTCCCAACTGCACAATACTGACTACTACTGACTCGCAATAAACGCTGTGATACCACACAACATTATCCTTCATTGTCTCACTACCAAATCCCCATATACTCACTATTTACAAAATTATTACCCTTATGGCTTTAATGCTGTTTTATTTTGAGTATATAATTGAATAATAGTTGACTGCCTTTAGTTCTCAATGTGGTTCCAAAAATATTTAACTATTTAAGGTTGCTTACAAAATTATTACTAGCTTGTTTCTGTTTTAATTTCTTATTATTTCCATTGAATGTTGATTTTGTGTTTTCGCTGTATATCAGACCCAAACTTTTTAAAATTATTTTCATTAGAGGTTGATTTTGTGTTTTCACTGAGATCAGACAGAAACATATTATTTTCATTTTCTGTTTTCGTTGTATACCAGGAACACATTAATTATTTTCATTGATGGTTGATATTGTGTTTTTCGCTCAGATTCGCTTTCGATCAGACACAAAAATATTTTTTTATTTTCATTAAACGATTTCACACAGATGTAGACAGTGACCTTCCTCTTTTTTTGAATGCTAAGTGTGTAAAATTTCATTAATCTCCGAATAAAACTGTAGATTTCTGTAAAAATCAAATCCACACCACACCCGGTGTTCGTCATGCGGCCGCCAGCTACAGACACCCTTTTTTACATAAATAGCTAGATAATGGTTTAAAATATAGGTACTTATAAGGAATAATATGTATACACCGTACGCGAAAATAAATTATTCGGCATGCACGTGATACATGTACCTATCAGAAGATTAGTCAGCGGTATAGAACAGACGTAAAATTTAAATATATTGATATGTAGTACTCGCTTGTGAAATGAAATACTACTATTCGATTTAGATCTTTCATTGCTTTCGTTGGAACACGACAACATTGAACATAAAACCATTTTTCATTAAAAAGTATAAAATAAGGAAAACAACTCGAGCAACCTCTCGTGAAGATGAACTGTGAGCGAATGACGTCTGTACAAGTTTTCCAATCCAAAATTCAAACGTCCGAACTTTGACCCCAATTACGGTTTAAAAGCTGCTTACCATACTTTGCATACAGATTGCCATTCCATGGCTTCTTAATTCCATGGTAGCTATTTTTGATAGTACCTTTTTATTCAACCAGAGTGCATGGGCGTTGCGACTCGAGCTGTCAACATTACACAAAATCTACTGTTCACAGGACTACTAGTTAGACAAGCGGTGCCTGGCGCTAGTAACAATATCAAAGGTGCTGTGTTAGGTGTTAGGTATTATCAGCGCCTTGATTCGCTGCTCCAATAGCACCTGCACAGGACTGGCCCTGGTTATAGAACTAATAAATACTCTTAAAACTACATGAAGATGTTATTCCTAACTCATATTATCTTACCATTAAATTTCAATAATACATTCTACTCCATAGCCTTAAAAAAATTACTGAAAAAGTGATGCAAAGTAATCCCAGACTACGTGGAGAGAGTTTAAATACCAACCATTGAGTCATGTAGAGTCCACCTTCCTTGCAAAATCTGTGTAGAATATTGTTCCATGCGATAAGTAGAAGGGGGTGAGGCAACTGCAGATGTCGCCCGAACCTGTGACGGCGAACAGAGTGGCTGCCGTTTGTCTATCTCATTTACGCTACGTTCCGTCAAGTGAGCACAACGGAGAGAGCAGACAGCTCACATCTCTCGGCGGCCCGTGAAATATGGTACCTAAAAAAATTCAATGTTATACTTTTTTATAATTAACACGATTACTGATTATAGTAAAACCCTATTTACAGATGAAAGATAACAACATTGCTTGTTCTGTCTTTTCCAGAACGATGTGTACAGTATCTTACGTACATGTAGGCATCCCTGGAGACTTATCTCTCTGTTGCCAATTAGCCCCACGTTATTGCCCAAGTTTGGAACGCTCATATTTACTCCAGTTATATACAAGGGGGTACCCAAAAGAAACTGAGCTGATGTTGCGGGGCTCTGTTTTTGTACCAGGTTCTGCCGGTAGGACCGTGTTGAGCTACTTTTCCCCAGTCAGTATGCCAAGCACCAAAGCACTACACTGGAGAAGTCGTCCTTTCGGCTGGTATGATCTTTTTGCTGACAGTTGTTTTGTGTGCTTGTCGTTTTTGCAATGGCTGATTTTCGTTAACAGCGCACGACCGTGAAGTTTTTAAAACTGGCACAGAAACCCTTGAAGTGTTAAAAACTGCCTACAAGGATGATGCTTTTGGGAAAACTCTGTTTTTAGTTCTCAAATAGACAATTCCTCTCACATTGAAAAAACAAATGAACATTGTCTTGATGTTTGATCATACATGATAAGCTTTTTTTGGGTGACATTTGAAGTCTTCCATTGGATTGATTGTTACTTTGTTTCAGGGTCTTATCCATAGCACCATAATTCGTCACCTGTGATGACCTTGGATAAAAAGTTTGGGTCCTTTCGGAATAGTTCACGAAAATCAGCCATGGTAAGAAAAACGACGAGCACACAAAAAATTCACACCAGCTGAAAGGACGACTTCTCCAGCACAGCGCTTGGCATACTGACTGGGGAAAAATAGTTGTACACAGTCCTACCGGCAGAACCCGATACTATAAAATATAAGCCCCCCACAACATCAGTTCGGTTTCTTTTGGGTACCCCCTCGTACCTCAATTATACCGGTGGGTTATTTGGGTTACTTCTGGAATTTTTGGCTTTTCTAAATGAAAATGCTTATCTAAAAGAAATGATATTGCCAATCTCACTTTGGTGTTTTTTATGAAAAAATTACAGTTTTATGAGAGAATAGTATATTAGAGGTAGTATATTTAGTATAGTAGTGTTAGCAGCGCATTCAAATACTGCCGCCACAGTGTTTAGTTCACCAATCGGCCGCCAGAGGCGCCACTCTCATCACTGCCAGCCAATCAGGCATCTACACTTCGCGAGTGGTTCACAGTATGGCCGGCAGAGGCGCTGCTGGTTGAAGGCGGGAGCGACTCCACCGCCACCTACCGGCCACCCGCGGGACAAGCAAGGATTGCAAGCGATTAAGAGATTAGCACGGCAAGCGGCTGGAAGCTGGAACTTGGAACTGAGCAATGCGCGATATAACCTTACTGAATATTGGATGTTATTATTGTAATAGACCGTGAAGACAATATTTTATTTCAACATAACCATTTACTTAGCGTTTTATTATTGCTAACAGTAGTATATTTGTTAGTAGTATATTAGAGGGTAGCGAAGTCCTGTTTTAACTCAACCACTTTGCATTTCATCCGTCTGTAAATTTGTTTGTGAGTTCCTGTCAAGATGGTAGCCGTGTTTGATAGTAACTTTTTTCGCCACAGTGTTCCGACTATTACGAGCTGTCAAATTGGAGTAATCAAAATTTTATCAAAGGATTTTTATTAAATTTGAGCATTTTAAGTTATGAAAATGATTCATTTTAGGGACAAATTAATCCAGAACTAAACCAAAGTAATATTTTTTTACTGTTATTCAATAAACCTCGAAAATTTGTGGTACCTGTAATCAATTCCTGTAGCCATGATAAAATGTCATTATTGCATCACCCACTCGTGACTTTAAGATAAGATAAGTCATTGTGATGTTTTGTGATTCAAAAGTTTTAAAGAAAAATAACTATGCACAATAATTAAGTATATTTTAGAAGAGTAAATAATATGTTAACATGTTTTAATATATTTTGATTGATAAGCATTAGATTCTAACCGGATTCAAGAAACTTCCAGTTTTAGATAGTATATTTAATTATTTGTACAGTCTAAATGATCAATAAGAATGAGATAGTAATAGCGTCGTCCAAACACACCACACAAAGCAAATGAACCACTCCCAACTAGCAACAAAGAATAAATACTTGAACATTGATGGGAAGGCCTGAAAACATTCATGTCATAAACAATAAATTTCATAAACTTTATTTTGCACTTTTGATGGCTTAATTTTTTATTTGCTAGTTAGGAATTGCTAAAGTGCATTGTGTGAAGTGTCTGGGCGAAGCTAATGAAGAAACAGACATGAATATTTCATTGTATTTGTTTGATTAGGTTGCAATAATATTACAAATTGAAGAGATATGATAAATATTAAAAAAAAAAAAAAAAAAAAATATATATTAAAACCCTTATTGTATGATAGTATGCCTTATTTCCATACAATTAAATACATTAGTTGCCTCTGAGCATGCATTACCAACTATGTGCATTCTAGGTACGGTGCTGACAAGGGGCAGCCGCGGCCATCTGCTGGCACTCACCGCTCACCAAGCTGATGCTCCTTACGCGGGTAATTTAAAAATGTCGCTAGAAGAAAAGTATTTTTCGCTCGAATAATCGCGTAGACCACAAGGTTCTTCTCGGCCGAATTTCGGCCTAACGACATATACGTAAACAGGGAATTTTTATCTAAATTCTGACATCGATTTCATTCGTGTGGCACGTCGGATATTTTCATCCCAAAAATGACACCGGAAGTCGTCGCTTTCCAGACTCCTCCCGGGCCGAAATCTGGATGAATGCGTTTTTTTAACTAATCTTATTTGGGGTTAAAGCCCAGTACTAATTTGGTTCATGTGGCCTATGGGATGGGATTTTTACAGTCATCGCTTGGACTAATAGGGCTCAATAATTATTATTAATTCTGCTTCTTTAAAATCATTTTCCATGTTTTCTCATGAAATTTAATAAGCCCAAATAAGCTGCTATTCTCCTTGATAGTATTTGATGATTTTATTCCTATGAAAAGGGTGTGTGATTTCCTTCCACCTTACACAAAATTGGTATGAAATGTATAAGACTAATCCTGACCCGCACGCTCATACTAGTGTAAATATTTTCATAATAACCCAATGTTGAATGCAATACATAATAAAAAAACACAATGTACTCATCTATTATGTTGAGAACAGTAATACCACAGTGAATTACTTAAATAATTTATATATGTGTATTTATAAATGGCAGAGGATGACTTCGTTGTTGATGTAACATTTTGACGGCCTGTAATGATGCCGAAAAATTTCGAAAACATTGGCCCGTACAATCTAGATATGAACCTGAACGGTCATTGTGGGACGGAATACTGTGGAAATTTTATAACCGTTTTCAAGAAATATTTTTATAAACGGACCCTCACAATTGTATTAGCCAGGTCTGAAAGGTATAGCTTTGAAGGTATGTTTTTCTTTTTCTTTTTTTTAATGTTATATTTTTTTAATGCAATGTATGATTTGTCATTTTATGAGAAACTCACCCCCAAGACCTATATTCTTCCTAGGATTACTAAAGAAGCAATAACTTAAAATAAAAGTATATGCACCAAAAATGTCTAGAAAATATTTTCTAACATTGCCGGTTTTAATTCAGGTCTGAAAAGGTTAATAATGGATAAAGAAATGATAATATTTGAATAATTGTATTGTTACTTGTTACTACATATAGATTATAATGTTTATATCTGTGATTGTTACAAAAATGGGCCTTGAAAATGACAATCAATCATATCAAATAGGTACTTTAATTGACACACATTTAATTTTATATCATAAGTAAAGATACAACTGTATTAGAAATTATGTTTGAAATTGTATCGTATTGTTCACATATTTGTATCAAAAGCATTAATGTGTTATTAATTAGAGTGATTAGTGATAGTGATTCACTTTTTCGATAAGGGCTTATAGCAGGCATGTCCTCCTCTTCAGTCAGTGTTCTATCAGCAGTGGGCATACGCCATATTTATATTTTATCAAAACATTGTGCGGTTTCGAGATAATGAGCATTCTGTGGTGCCAATTTTATTTTTGGTATTCGTGAATTAAAGAAATTGTGAAAACAGATTACTTGGCTTTTTTAAATGTGCACCATTGTTTTATGACCTCAGATTAATGGATACATCTATGAGATTTGAGATACAGCTGTTTTATTATTGTGAAAAATAAATCTGACCAAAATAAATTGACCAAAATTTTGACAAAATGGATGTGAAAGAAGCAAAAATCGTGGCCATGGTGGCTTTGGGAGTTGGAAGTTTTTTGGCCGGAATACTGCCAGCCTGGCTTAGTCCTCTCACCAGACAAAGGTGGCCATTGTTCTTGTCTTGTCTGTTGTGTTGGGGAGGAGGGGTGCTATTAGCAACTTCCTTGCTGCACATGCTACCAGAGGCCAGAGAAACGTTACCAGGATACGCAGAACTCGCATTCTGCGGAGGCTTCTTTCTTATTTACCTGGTGGACGAGTTGGTTCATTTTTTTTGTGGTGATAAAACCGACAGTAGAAATAAAGGAGTCTCCAATGAAACTGCGAGAGGAAGATTTGTGAATGCGCACCATGGTCACAGCCACCGTGCGAGTAGATCTCAGAATGCTGCGTACGGGGCGTGCGAGTCTTCCAATCTTCTGCATGACGAGAGGGGGGAAGATCTCCTGGGCTTGGGAGACACTCATACCTCCTGCCATGTGAGCCACGATGAGCCGTGTATGCGAAGCTCTGCAGGGGTTATCGGGCTACTGTTAGCACTTTTGCTTCACTCTGTGCTGGAAGGACTTGCTATTGGCCTGCAGAGTGTTGGCCCCAAGGTATATAGCACTCATTATTCGAGCAAAAATAAAGGAATTCAATTATAGTCACCTTGCCGCAGCCTATGCTCTGTAGCAGGACTATGCTCCCCCCAATGTCAGATATGAATAATGAAAGTGACAATGATGATGAAATAAAAACTATCACCAAAGCCATTTCAGGCAATGTTTCTTTCCTGAATATTAATTTTCCATAGGTGGAATTTTTATTAGGTTTTGGGGTTGATATTATAATAAATACGGTTTAAACTTGCACTCCATTGTGTTATTTTCTTTTTATTAAGTTGAGTTATTAGTGTAATACGCACTTGAGATGAACTATTTTACAACTGTTCTGTGTAAATTAACTGTTTTAATTATGAGATAAAATACACTTAATTCTGTTTTTACATGAGGAATATGTTACACAGAATAATATTGTGAAACAAAACTTTGTTAAATAAAATTCAGTACATTATGAGAAAAAAACGGCGTGAAACGGCGCTTGCAGTTGCTACGTTCCTTTCCATAATTTGTGATTCAGCTTTCTCACGTGTATTTGCAGCATTAAGTATTGGAAGATGAGGGGTTTCTAATAAGTAGCTATGGACATTTCCATTAAGTTTGTGTATTGTTCAGAATTGACTGATTAACTGAATTGAATTAGACTGTATTGCAGGTTTATTTGATGAATTATTTAGAAAACTATGTTTAGGTTCTACTTCTAGTGGGAGCAGTGGCATCCCACAAGTTGGTGGTAGGATTTTGTCTGGGCGTGGAACTGTCAGCCACGGGGAGGGGGAGCATCTGCTCCCACATTGTGTCCATTCTGATCTTCAGTCTCGGCTCTGTGGTTGGAATAGCCGCCGGGATGTTCATCGAAGAATCTAATGAGTTTTGGACCCAATCTGCATTGGGAGTTTTGCAGGTACGACTTTACATGCATAATAACAATGGGTGCATTATTCGTCAGTGCGATTTTAACAGTAGAAATTTAATATCATCATTATGTAGCATAGGCTTTATTTAAAACCTATAAAGTGAGATAAACATTACCATTTTGCAGCCAAATCGACGTTTCTTACCAATTTCGTGTGTAATTCTTAGTTTAAATCTCCCGCCAATGTCACCTGCTAGTTCCAAATGCATCCTTGAGGCGGCGCCAGTAGTGGGACGCCACTAGTGACGCTATAATTTCAAGCTTCATTAGCATTTATTTTGCGAAGGTCAAACACGTTTGGTTTGTTTACAAACATCAAATACCGTAAAATAACCTGTTTTTCAGTATTTGCGCAAAATTTACATATTTTTTTCGAGGTTATTAACAGTGTGACTGTTCGAACTCCGTAAAATTGCGATTTATAGAGTTTCGTGTGTTTTTGTTTAGTGTTTTTTGTATTTTCGTGATTATGTCGGATTCCGAACGTTCCGAGAGCGGGGAAGCCGAATTTTCGAGGGCGGAAGTCATGAAGGTGATTCACACGGACACGCGGGGGAAGCGTCCGAGGGTCTACGGCGAAGGCAAAGCCAAGAGGCAGAGGGTTTGTGAATTAGCTCCCGCCGACCCGCGAATTGACGTATTAACGCAGCAGATGTCCCAGATGCAGGAAATGTTGCGTCTGCTGCTGGAAAAGCGTTCGGAGGCTCCCGTCCGTGGCGCCTCGGATGACGATGACGAGGACAGCATCTCCCTGGACACCCCTGCGTCGCTTCGGGAGGAATTGGCAGGAGATTTGGGAATGGGACTCGTCCATCCGAATAAGCCGTCTCGTGACTTGGATCTCGGGGAGTGGACAACTGACCTAAAGCAGCCGAAGATACCATCGGCCGACCCAGGGAGGGTGAAAAAAGTGGAGCTCCTTCAGCATCTGGGGACGGCCAACTGGAACAATGTCCGCTACCTCGAGATCCAGAAGTCGTATGCCGCAACCCCTCTCTTCTCAATGTTGGCATTGAACCCTGAATTGAAGCGCCTAGCTCAGGAGGAATCGGCCAGTACGTCAACGGACTCCTTCTGCGGCTCCCTGACCAATGCTCTTTCCCTGCAGGCTGATCTCCTGAAGGCCTCCTTGCAGGAGCTGGTCAACTGGAGTGCGGAACCGGGCACGAAGCTGAGCACTTCCACTCTCTTCGAGAAGGTGCAGTCTCTCTTCGCGGCGGGGTCTGAGTCCCAGAAGGTGTCCAAAGACATCATGCAGATGGTCTGCGGAAAACGGGCTAGCCACATTGAGTATCGACGAGAGGGGGCATTGCGAGGCATCAGTGACGGATACGTCCGAGATGCCTTACGGAAGATTCCGCCCACATCGGAATATCTCTTTGACCCGAACCTCCTGTCGGCCCAGCTGGATAAGTTGGGGGGAGTGAAGAAGTGCCTCGCTCCTCAGCCTAGCACGTCGCGACCAGCTCCACCCGTTAAACCTGTGACTGTGCAGAGCTCGCAGCCCTTTCGTCCTAGAGTACAGCAGGGAAGAACCATCGCGAGAAGGGAGCACCCTGAGAGTCGAGGTCCGGAACCAGCCCGTAGAGCCGCTAAAGCTTTCCCTCCCCGAGGTAGGTTCCGGCCCAAGGAAAGAGCAGGGAAGCCAGACCGTAAGAGGTTTTAACAGTGGGCCCTCTTTTCAAGGGGGTCAGTTGCGCTCATTCGCAGGTAAGTGGAGGAACCTTGGCGCCCCTACTATCATCCTTAAGATGTTAGATGGCTACCGAATTCCATTTTCATCAAAACCTCCACTAAATAATAATATTGATTTATTTAACTCCCCTTTCACCACTAAGACTTCTGTGGCAATGACAGAACAAATAGAAAAACTCAAAGCCCTTAAGGTTTTAGAGTCGGCACCTGCCACTCCCTCATTTATTTCTAACATGTTTCTGGTCCCCAAATCAGATGGCTCAAAGAGGCCGGTCTTTAACTTAAAGTATTTAAACAATTTTCTGACTGTCAGTAAATTTCGTCTGGTAAACGTTTATCGAGTTCCTACTTTTCTACAACCGAATGACTGGATGGTTAAAGTGGACCTCACACATGCTTACTTTCATGTACCTGTGAGTGAGCAGCATAGATGTTTCCTTAGACTTATCTATAGGAATGAACTCTTGCAGATGACATCCCTCCCCTTTGGCTTGGCCACCGCACCTAAGGCATTCGCAACCTTCACTAACTGGGTAGCGCAGGAACTGCGGAAGAGAGGGATGAGAATTCTAGTGTATCTGGATGATTTTTTATTAGTAAACCAATGCCTGCCTACTTTAAAACAGCAGGCTATTGAAATGGTGGAGTTTTTGCAAGGCTTGGGATGGCATATACAATTTGATAAGTCAATATTAGAACCATCACAACAAGTTCAATTTCTTGGTATCAGCTGGAATACTCTAACTAATGAAAAGTCTCTCCCTCAGAACAAGGTTTCAGCCCTATCTTATTTGTTAAAGGGTTTTATTCAGACAGGTAGGTGGTCACTAGATAAGGGGCGCAGCCTCTTGGGCTCTTTAAACTTTGCTAGTTTTGCAGTTCCAAGAGGCAGGCTCAACAGCCGGCACATACAGAAAGGGTGCTTAGGACTCAGACACTACCACCCTTGGGAGTCATCACCAATTCCGGCAGCTACCGCTCGGGAATTGAGATGGTGGGTTCGATCGCTCACCCTGACGTCACCTATACATCTGCCGCTGTTTGAGCATTACCTAACAACCGATGCCTCTGATCAGGGTTGGGGTGCCCAGCTGGACGAAAAGCTTCTCAGCGGTGTGTGGGCTGATGACCAGCTGAATCTTCACTCCAATGTAAAGGAGATGCTCGCCGTGTTGGCTGCCTTGTCTCCTCACGTGCTTGAGCTATCTGGCTCGGGTCTTCTGATCCAGTCGGATAACAGGTCTGTCGTATCTTATCTCCGCAAGGAGGGTGGTACCAGATCAACTCAACTCCTGAGCTGTACTCGACTAGTGCTAGATGTTTTGGATAAACACTGTGTCTCCATGACAGCACAATACTTACCCGGTCGTTTCAATGAAGTAGCGGACTGTCTATCTCGTCATCGTGCTATACCCGAATGGCACTTGCTACCCTCGTTCACAGAGGTAGCATTCAGGAAATGGGGACGACCCGAAATAGACCTATTTGGCTCTAGGACAGCGCATGTGGTTCAAAGGTATGTTTCTCTTGATTTTCAGGACGACGAGGCAGACTACCACAATGCTTGGAGCAGGGACTGGGACCATCAGCTGGCTTGGATCTTCCCTCCCCCGTGCCTCATGCCGAGGGTTCTTTGCCACCTGAACAGAGCAAGGGGATTATACTTGGTAGTGGCTCCTCGTTGGGAAAGGGCATTTTGGAGAGCGGATCTGAAGTGTCGGGCCTTGGGTCCACCTCTTACGATTCACAATCTAGGAGAAGCACTGATAGACACCAGGACCAACAAACCCCCTCCTCAAGTAGAGTCCTTCACTCTGGAGATTTGGCTTTGTGGGGGTGGGACAAAAACCTAACAAGATGGTCAAGTCAGCAGAAGGAACTTCTTAGATCCGGGTGGAGAAGTTCTACCCTTCGCACTTATGCTCCGGCATGGCGGAGGTGGCAGCGCTGGGCGTCAGAGAATCAGCTTGATGCCACGCGTCCCAAAGCTGAAGACTTAGCCAGGTTCCTAGCCGATCTACACATCAGAGAAAAGCTATCGCTGAGTACCATTTTAGTTCACAAGTCAGTGGTGTGTACCTTAGGCTCTCCCGAAGACAATAGAGAGCTGAGCTCCAATCCGATAGTGAAGAAGATATTAAAAGGGATATCTTTAGCTAGACTAAGGCCTTCAAAACCCCCCATTTGGGACCCGAGGGTTGTATCATCATGGCTGGAGAAGAATTTGCCTCAACATATTACTCTCTTTGAAGCATCAAGGAGAGCAGCCACCATCCTGCTTTTGGCATCAGGGCGCCGAGTCCACGATCTCACATTGCTCCATTGCACAGCTGAAAGATTGTCAGTGGACAGTGAAGGCATCTCCATTTGGCCAGTGTTTGGTGGCAAGACAGATTCGGCAGACTGGCAACAATCAGGGTGGAGACTGGCTCGCTCGGAGTCTAGGAACATAGACCCTGTCTATTGGACGGAGAAGGTCATAGAACTGTCTAAGGAACGGAGAGCGCAGGCGATACTACCTAGCCTATTTATTACAACTTGTGGGACAGTGAAAGCGGCCTCCAGGGCAGTAATTGCAGGTTGGATTAGGGCAGTCCTCAGGGATGCTGGTGTAGAGGATCCACCTGGCAGCATCCGTTCAGCAGTGGCATCTCTGAACTGGCTGCAGAAATATAAGCTGGACGATATACTGTCGCGTGGTAACTGGAGAAGTCCCAATACCTTTGCCAAGTTCTATAGAAGGGAAATTGCAGAATCGGCTGGCCGAGTCAACACCGACCCATCTGTTGCTGACCTTTTTCAACCTCTGTAACTGGTTAGCTGATTTCTGGAAATCTTGCCCCTATTTTCTTTTTAGCAAATAAATTTAAATATTATATTTGATTCACATTAGCATAATGTCACCAGGCGATAACAAACAATATCTCACTTTATAGGTTTTAAATAAAGCCTATGCTACATAATGAAAAAGTTTTACCTTACAATAAAACTTATATTATGTACTTAGCTTTATTTAAAACCTAGGCAAGGGCTGCCTGATGAGATCTAATGAAGCTTGAAATTATAGCGTCACTAGTGGCGTCCCACTACTGGCGCCGCCTCAAGGATGCATTTGGAACTAGCAGGTGACATTGGCGGGAGATTTAAACTAAGAATTACACACGAAATTGGTAAGAAACGTCGATTTGGCTGCAAAATGGTAATGTTTATCTCACTTTATAGGTTTTAAATAAAGCTAAGTACATAATATAAGTTTTATTGTAAGGTAAAACTTTTTCATTAATGTTTACATTACAAAGCAATATAAACTTTTTAGAGTTGACATAATATTCAATGTGTTTTTTACAGAACATTAAATTATATAATATATGATTGTGTATTAAGCAAAGATATTAGAATATCATAAAGACATTGATGCATATGTATTACAGTTTTGACAGCAATTTCCTTGCGAAAGGTAACTGAGAATCCGCCTTTTATCTTGCTTATGCCTACTTATCGTTGTTAGCAAATAAGGGACTTTAAGGGAATTATCTTTTATCAAGTCGAATAACACACTTTAATTATGTTGTATATAAGCAGTGCATTATCTATGTCCTTTATTTCAGTCCCTGGCTGCCGGTACATTACTCTATGTGACCGTGAGCGAGGTTCTGCCCCGAGAAAGAGCCAAGTGGCATCATATCAAGAAGCATGCGGGCCTAATGCAATTGATTGCAACAATTCTTGGCTTTGTGATTATGTACTTCATGACCACTTTCCTTGGTAAGGTCCTTCAATAATTGGGTATATACCTACCACAGATAATAGAAACAAAGAAAGATATGGCATGGAAGCGTGCCGACTCTCGCTGAACTACAACCAAACTGCACGTTTGACTGCACTGACTATCAAAAAGGCTCAGCAAATGAAAGTTTTGCGTGTTTTTTTTTTTAGTATGCATTAACAATGTTGGCAACAAATGGTTCATGGCCCTTCCTATATCTGTTTTCTATGGTTATACATGTACATACAGCTTGGCACTTTTCTCTTCAGGTGGACAAAAAAGGAAGAAATTAACGAACTACCTTTTAAATCCATAGATTTTTGTATCCACATAAATTACAAATGGCACATGGGCGGTTCTAGACTTTTAGATTTGAGCTAGAGTGGTAAGATTGAAAAATTCGACATTGTTGAAGCTGAAAAAATGTATATTTTATTTTAAAATATCAATTTTTTGAATGAATACTTTTCAGTTTTTTGGCTGTGCCAAAAATTAAAAATTTAAAAAAAAAAAATGTTTTCAGCTACAACATCAATAACGTAGTTTTTTTCAATCTTTCCACTCTAGCTCACTGAAAAGTCACGAACATCCAGTGCACTAGCTAAGCCCCCGACTACAAACATAAGTATGTCAATTCGTACCTACATGATTGTAATAAGTGTATTATAAATGATATAATAACAAAATAATGAGATTGAAACAAATTTACAATATTTTGACAACTTTACGACAATACGATAAAATAAATTATCAGGAGGAATATTTAGGATAGGATTTAAGATATTATATTTTAAATGTATGTGGCAAAAATAATGTATTGTATGTAAATGTGTTCAATTGAGCATAATAGATCGCTCTATCGAGTGAAAGATACTCTTAGACCAGTTAAAAGACCACCATACAGAATCGAAATATTGCTTGAAATGGCTTTAGCCATGTTTGGTGACCAGATCTGAACAGCCAGGCACTTCCCCACTACCGTCACTCTCACAACATAACCAAATATGAGATGCCGTAATCCCACTGACTCCATTAGTTAGGAGCAGTTTTCACTATTTTTTTTCTTATTCATAACAACAAAAAAGAGTTGACTCAAACATCACAAATTTAGGATTTTGTGTACTGGTACATAATATGTGTACACTTCTGACAATGATGTCCTTGAGAAACAGCTTTTTGTATTTTTTACGCCGACTTATCATCATTAGCAAGAACGGAACAAGTGTATACAAAAACAAATAACAAAAAAAAGTGTATACAAACATTGTTTATTGTTTGTTTTCATTGTATCTTTTGTGCGTTAGAATTTTTAACCTCACTCAATTTAAATATTCAAAAACTTTTTCCAGTTCTAATTTATTTGTGGTATTTTTGTATGAACTTTTTCATAATTTGTTTTCTTTTCTTCATTGAAGTCGAATTAATAAGGTTGAAACATGCGATACGTAAGCAATAGAGTAATTATTTTAATCAACTCCTGTTGTGATACCTTTAGATAAATTTTGAACTGTGCCACAAAAGTTTATCCATATCATAAAATTAATAGCGCATATTTTTATTTATTAAATATTTAATAAAATAAATAGCACATATTTTTATTTCTTAAGTATTGAATAAAATTAATAGCGTATATTTTTATTTATTGAATTGTGAATGTAATCTGCAATTTCTGGATGCCATTAATATTTTATAAATTTATATTGCAGATGCCTAATTGCCAACAGACTGCCTCGAATGAACAAAGACATCCATTTTACTGACATCTTAATGAATTAAGAACATTTAAAATAATTATGTAACTAACAAATTAATACTCTGTGATATGCGAATTACTAATCTAGAATATTTTGTGTATGGCGCAATTATTAGTAGATATTACTCATAATATCTCAGATATTATTAATTAACAGATATATATTATGTTTTATTTTCAATAACTGTATTAGCTTCATAACTTTTGTGATAGATAGCGTTACGCAAAATACCACAAGCACAGTTTTACGGTTTAAAGAAACAGTCTTTCCACAGCTGGAAGATCTTAGGCGCCCCGGAATGGTCAATATAAATCTTCAATGATTACGTCATACACTTACAGAGGCAATTAGAGCGATTACCATTTGAGACTTCTCATTGACAGCAAATAATTAGAATTTTTATTGACGCTTTGTTGAAAATTTTTATTGAACGTTTCCACGGCACTTTAGTTTTTATTATGTGGCATTTGACTTTTTTGTAAAGAAAACTATTTGACCCGGCTATTATTTGCCGCTAGGCCTTCAATAATACACATCATGTGTATATTATAAATAAAAAACAATTAAGAATATGTGATGCTTTCCATAATAATTGACATAAATAACCATAATGCATTGTAGAATGTATGTAAATAAAATATATCATTTTGTTTGAAGGAATGTTTATACAGAATAAAAATTATTAACAAACCATAAAATTGATTTCATTATAACATGGGAGTTATTTCATCAGAACGGTACCTTACTTGAGCATGTTGCAGGTTGTATGTTGTGTCTTGCCTTGATTATTTGGGCAGCTCTTTCTGCTACAATGACAATAACAGAATTAGGCGGAGAACTCACGGGCGTTGGAAGGATGCTGGCGTCCACTATACTCAGCTTCCGTACTCCCTTTACTCTAAACAACATGAAAATATTTTCAATTAAAATCAATTTTCCAACTGAACAGTGTGTATTTTTATATTCCATATGGCAATTTTACTCATGGTACTGCCGCTGAGAGCTGCATTGTAACCTCCCTTTCTGGTACATGCGGCATTTATGTAAAGGAGGGAGCGTTCCAACGGAGTTAACAGTGGTACGTCTTCGGTTACAACAGCTCTGAATTAGTTTTTATTTTATTTTATTTAATAAATTCACTTAGATGAGCTGGGATCAATGAGGTTGTCTCCGTCTACTGCAATGGAATTGCAAGTTATTATTAAGCAGAAGTTTTAGAATTTTTGTAAAATATTAATTATATTTGTGACCAGCCGAAAAGCGTGTGATATCACAGTACAAACATGGTAGTACTGCCATTCGAATTATAAATTGTGCTATGTGTGTCGTCAGGAGACACAATTACATACATATTGCAATGTCATTATTAACCCTTCAAATAAAATTAAAATAAAAACAAATTAGGAGACAACCTCATTGGTAGAACTTTGGTGAATATTGTATTAGGTACATTTAAAAGAAAATGATGTAAATTATACAAACAATAGAGATGGGTCAACAACGGCAGATTCTCCTGCCATACTGCAGGTCCCGGCCGCATGGTGACCAGTCAGGGCACCAAACCTAATAATGCATTCCAAATAGTCATCGGTTATATTCATTTCATCCCAAAGATGTATGCAGCCGTCCATTAGGGGCCAATGTAATATTGCACCGAGCTTTCTAAACGTTGGAGTATTTGAGACTTCCATTGACAGTCGAATTGCTAAAATTTCAATAGTTTAATCAGTAATATCTCCAATCAGGAATAATCAAATTATCGACTTCATGACAAACGTAATGTACCAGAAACCACTTCTGATTGCTCTTACCGAAACTTGGCTAACTTCAAGCACCTTTTCGTCGGAGCTATTCGAAAACCTATACCACGTCTACAGGAAGGATAGAGGCAGTCGCGGAGGAGGGACTCTCCTAGCCCTCCGAGCTGACAGCCACTCACACGCGGAAAGAATGGACTGCATAGAAACCCAAGGTGAAGACTTGTGGGTGAAAGTATCGCATAGAAATATCATCATTTATATATGTGTTGTATATTTCCCTCCAAATACAACATCTGAACAGTATCAATTATTTTACGACAAAACTATAAGTGAAAGTGTAAAGTTACAATCAAAAAATATTATTATTTTCGGTGACTTTAACTTCCCCTCAGGGAAAAACCCAATTGACGTTTTCGATTACTTTTGTTCTTTTTATAATTTAACACAATTCAACACTGTTTATAACATAAATGCACACATGTTAGACCTAGTATTAAGTAATGTAAATTCTAAAAATGCTGTTATCTGCCGTCATGACTCCCCATTAGTCAGAGAGGATATTCATCACCCTTCACTTTCATTCACATTCGATTACACAACTCAATCACATATACAAACAGACACATTGCCTCCAGACATAAACATGGGTTGGATTTTCCACGAAAGCTCAGATAACACACTTAAGAATGCCTTAGAACAACATCACTGGAATCATTACGATTGCCTTGACGTAAATCTAGCTGTCGAAATGTTTTATGAACAGCTCAATAATATTTTCAACATTTGTTTTAAGAAAAGATCTACACGTATGCTCAAAGATGTTAGACAATATCCGAAATGGTTTAATGGGGAAATCATTCACCTCATACGAGAAAAAACTAAAATGCACTATCTTTGGAAAAAAACAAAATCCGAACATGCCTTAGCTAACTTTAAAACTTTGCGAAAATCAATCAAACGGTTAATTGGTCAGGCCTACACTGACTTTACACGTGAGGCCGAGAACAGTATAATAACAGACCCAACTCGATTTTGGTCTTACACTAACGATAAACGCCGCGGCTGTGACAAACTTAACCACATGGACTACAAAGACAATAAATATAATGGATCGTCTGAGATCGCCGCAGGTTTCGCACACTATTTTCAATCAGTATTTAGCGACAATATCCCCAAACTTGACATATCCTCTATAGCTTCATCGTCATTTAACTCTTTACCTGTACAAATTCATGAAATTAACGATAACGATATTATTACAGCTTTCCATAAGCTAAAACCTAAATACTCCGTCGGCCCAGATTGTATTCCACCTATAATCCTCAAAAGATATGCAAGTTATTTTGTTCGACCTCTAAAACATATTTTTAACCTATCACTTCGCAAAAATATCTTTCCGGAAATGTGGAAACTAACGAAAGTAACGCCTATACATAAAAAAGGAAAAAAGTCAGAAATAGATAATTACAGACCTGTAGCTGTGTTGTCAGCACCCGCAAAACTTTTAGAAACCATAATTTATTCACAGATATATAACCAAACAAAACACGCACTCACCGAAAATCAGCACGGATTTCGTCCCACACTGTCACCTTCAACGAATCTTATGAATCTCATTACCTATATTAATAATTCATTTGAAAATTTTGTACCTGTTGATGTGATTTATACAGACTTCGAGAAAGCATTTGATAAAGTCGACCATGATATTTTATTAAAAAAATTAAGTGACATCGGATTCTCTCAGAATTTCCTCGCTTTTGTGGCTAGCTACTTACGCAATCGTCGTCAGTATGTCAGTTACGGACACCATATCTCTCACGAATACAAAACTAACTCCGGGATTCCCCAGGGATCGAATCTAGGACCCCTTCTCTTTCTCTTATTCATCAATGACATTGGCAACACTATAAACCACTCAAAATATCTCCTTTTTGCTGACGATATAAAACTTTTCAAAACAATCAAAAGTTACATCGATTCCATTCTTCTGCAGAACGATCTTGATTCTCTTGTCAAATGGTCGGAACTGAACAACTTACCCTTCAGTATTCAGAAATGTAGTATCGTTACATTTACAAGGTCCAAAGATACATTCCTGTTCCCCTACCACATTAATAAACATGAATTAACACGTAAAAATGAGATTCGAGACCTTGGCGTAATTTTTGAAGCAAATCTCTCTTTCAAATCCCATATATCTGATATTGTCTCCCGTGCCAACAAAATGCTTGGATTTGTTCTTCGTAATTCAAGATCATTTACCAACGGAATCGCAATCCGAAGAACGTATGAAGCACTTGTTCGCAGTATCTTGGAATATAGCTCCATTATTTGGGCCCCTTCTGAGCAAAACCATATTCTCGAAATAGAAAAAGTACAAAAGAGATTCATGCGTTACCTATATATGAGGGAATATATGTACTACCCTTTCCTGTATCCATCCTTATTCTTAGCAGGAATGCTCGATCTTAATACATTAGAAGCCCGCCGAAAAATATTTTTAGGAAAACATTTTTTTAAGATAATCTCTGGAACTATACATAATCCACCTATTTTGAAAGAGATTAACTTATATGTTCCAGACAAGTATACTCGTGGAAGGTCCCATACCCTTTTTTATGCTCCAACAGCGAGGACTTCTGCCTATCAGAACGCCCCAGTCAACAGAGCGACTGAACTGCTCAACGAGTCTGCATTGACCATCGACATTTTTAACGTAACCTACAGGCAGTTTAACAATTATCTTTTGACGTATGTCACAAAGTAGTGAAACTGACCTTTTTATGTGTTTTGCTATACTTTTTGTCTAATTTGTAATCTTCTCCATAATGTATTGGTGAATAACCGTTTTACGGAGAACATGGAAGAATAAATAAATAAATAAATAAATAAATAAGATAGTTAAATACGTGCAAACTAGTGCATAAGATACTAACCTCTTATCATGCACTCAATATCTTGAATGTTTGATAAATAATTTGGATCAATGATAGGCGACTGCGTTGGATCTGTATCTCTTAGCTTGACAGTTCCTCGACTTGATGGTTGTAAACAGGTATTAAGTAAAATAAACCCCTCTTTATTGGAATCTTTATAAAACGGAAAGAAAGAACGGAAGACCTAAAATAAGACAGAAAAATTATAAAAGATTTGACATGTATACATAGTAATGTTGAAGATGAATGATTTATTACATTTGAATCTCACGTTAAACTTTTATGGTGTTTATCTCACCCATATTGTTCATACCTCAGATTTAAAATTGGCAATCTCTCGTAATATAACTTCATCTACAGATCCCATCGCAAACAAAATAATTGCTGAATCATTCTGTCCTCGTCCTAGGGCCAAGACCCCGGGAGATGCTATAAAGCCTGTAAAAGATTTTGTAATTAAAAATCCAATGACGTTTTAGATTCGTTCATTGAATATCGGAAATTTTAATCACTAATTTTGTTATTGAAGTTCGATGGATGCATGTTTATATATTACACAACTGCCATGATTATGGACACCGTAATGCTATCCGAAACGTTGGCTAAAGGAGGTAGCGCAACATGGCATAACACCCCAAAAATAAATCACTATAATACTTTTGGCCGTGAAAATCTCCAATGTTGTTTATATTATTTATTTATGTTAACATTTGTGGTCAAACCTTTTCCTTTCAAAAAATATGAAAACATAGAATCCAGATTTGTTATTTTATTCAACGTCATCGTGATTGGTTCATTTATGCTGACATATAGAGGCATATTAAGATGATCGTGTAGGTTCTTTCCAACCTCTTCCGAGTAAAATATAGGATTTATAGACAACTTTTTCAATTCGTTTTTAGGTCCAATTCCAGACAGTATAAGAAGTTGGGGAGTTTTAAGAGATCCAGAACTTAAAATGATTTCCTTAAAAGCGAACACTCTTATTAAATGTTCATTGTTTTGTATTTCAATTGCCTCTGCATCCTTTCCATTAAAAATTACCTGAAAATAATATGCCCATACTGAAAAGACCATCATAGACTGTAGATAAATTTACTGTAAATTTCCCATTTTCTTACCTTTGTTACGAGACAATTTTTCAAAACATGCAAGTTATTTCTGTTGAGATTAGGTAAAAGGTGTGATTTAAAGCTTGACTCCCTCTGCCCATTCGATATGGTATATCGCAATGTGTTCACATCCAATTTGACTTTATCCGGGAGCTCTTTAGTTGCTTTTAAGAAATTTGTTTTTATACTGTCGAGATTCTTGTCAATATCTGACAATCTTATCACCGGAGCAGACTGTTAAACAAAAATCATAACATTACACTGTCTTCGTCAAATATTTTATGTGTTAACATTTATTTATATTATTTACCTTTATGGGAAAAAATGAAGAATCTTTCGGTGTATCGTCAGAAATAAACATTTTCTTCATAATCGGTTCAATATTTGAGTAATTCCAACCTAGTGCTCCCATTTCAGCCCACCTATCGTAATCCATAGGCAAGCCCATACCGTGTAGCATGTAGTTCATCTGTCCTGAACCTCCCAGACCTTTCCCTCTCGGCAAGAATTGAATCTTTAAATTAAATTACAGATTTGATTTTGTCATCTACTTAGTGGATCAATTTCGCATTACAAAAGTCCGTAGTGGATCTAAGACTCGAAAGTGGTTTATTTATTATTTTTTAATGATAAACTAATGTTTATAAGACAAAGTTTTATGCATAGCATAAAGGATAACAAATAATTATACGCAATAATTAGTCGCCTGAAATATCAATACAAATTAAAAATATCTCCCGAATAAAAATAAATGCCGCCAACTGGAATTGAACCCGTACCTTCTGATGTCCGGTCAGGTGCTCTGAAACCACTGAGCTATGTCGGCTTATTTCCAACCCGCCAAATGATTCAATATGTACTAGTACCTCAATCAACAATTACTGCTTATTATATTTTTCAATCTGTATTGATATTTCAGGCGACTAATTATTGGTTTATTTATGCTCGAAGGCAGTCAGCAAACATAACAAAGGGGGTCTATTCTGAATGTGATTTTTATAAAAAAAAAATCACTAAAGGGTAAACATAACATGTGTTATAATATATGCGTTCGTAGATGGCGTTAATTTAATTATTTTATGAAAATACACCTTTTGCATGTTATGCTTTAAAATATTAGGACAAATTATTTATTTGCGCCCGTATACACGCAATATGAATAAATAGTTATGTCAGTACAATATTGTATTTGTATTCTTTCAAGAAAGGCATACAAATATGTACATACAATATTGTATTGGTGATTCAATCCACAATATAATAAATAATTTGACCCCCTCCGAGTTTGTAGCCCTATAGAATTTTGCGCAGAGTAAAAAAAATCTTGAACAGGCGTAAAACATATAAATAAATAAATTGTAAGTGGAAAATGTTAGGGAATGGACATAAACCGGAATAACTAAATTATATGACAGTAGCTACACAAATAATCATTGTTAACTAGTACCATTTATATTACAACTACTGGACTCCATATGTAGGAACATTATCAGGTAAGAAAATAGTTTTTTTTATAACCTAAACTAACTAACTAACCATCACGCTGTTTTCCGCAGGGGTAGGCAGAAAGGAGAGACTGCCAAACAACTCGGTCTTGGTACACACTTCTTGCCTCATTCACATTCATACATACTCTTCTATTATTCTGACTTGACATGGCCCGACTCAAGTATATGATTCACTTGATCGTGCCATGTCCCCGACCTCTGCTATATATAAACTAAGTCATTTATTATTTTGTGGTGCATTAACTGGATTACTAAATTTTATCTATGCATGAATGTGCGTATTTGCTCACTTTCTTAATGAGCATCTTTATTTTTTTTAAACTTATGCTTTGGTTAAATTCAGACCTTTAGCACTTTCCATAAGTTCACATTATCTAGTTACCTTCTCATTGAGACCAAACGATGAATATTTCTGCGGTTCCGTCATTAAAGACCAATCGTTGGCGCTTCGCTGTAAAATTGTTGGCATTATTGGAACCTTGGAGGCGTACCCAAACTGGTCACCAGCCTCAACCAACAGAACTGTCTGAGTAGGATCCTCCGAAAGTCTGGCGGCTAACACGCAACCAGCTGTACCACCACCCACTAGAAATTCATTTACAATAATGAAATCCAAAGTTTTCGACTCTCACTTTCCTATTTGATAATACATGATACGTACATACGGGTGTCCGGGGGTAAAGTGCAGTAACTTCGTGGGGGGATTCTACATGATCGTAGGAGTAAAAAAGATAAATAAATTTTTCCGAAATTCCAATTTTTTCTTTTTCATACAAAAAGACATACCTGCTAAAAAGCCATAGTGTAGGTGCAAACTTACCCGATAAATTCGCAAGTGTGAACGTGGCAACGTTGCATATTTGTGAGTGGCGCGTATCCATGGAAACCGCATGTGAATTGTAAACAATAACAACACAGAGTTCGCCGTATGTTTTGATATTTTACCAAATTCAAAAAGAGAACTGCACTAAAATCACGTTACACTTTTTATTATAAAAAATATTAATAACTAATTGAACACTTAACTAATTTCATCGCTTTTTACTAATTTAAAATATTTTCAAAATGTCCACCTTCTGCTTGTAGGCAAGTATGTAAACGTACAGTAATATTATTTATAATTCGTACATTGTGGCGTATTTCATCTGCGGCTTCGTGAATACGTAACCGGAGATCTTCGACGTTATTTACTTCTTTGGTAAACTTTATCCTTCATCGCACCCCAAAAGAAAAAATCTAACGGTGTCAAGTCTGGAGAATGCGCCGGCCATGGCGAAGTACTCCCTCGTCCAATCCAACGATCTGGGAATTGTTCGTCTAGGTAGCGACGAACGGCAAGTCCGAAATGTGGTGGAGCTCCATCCTGTTGAAACCACATTTCACGTCTTCTATTTAAATCAACTTCTTCCAAAAGAACGGGAAGGTCATTCTTCAAGAAATCCAGGTAATTTATTGAATTAAGCCTAGGTGGCAACACATGCGGTCCTATAATTTGATTGTAAATAATTCCAGCCCAAACGTTAACGGAGAATTGAACTTGATGGTGCAATTGCCTTACGGAGCGCGGGTTTTCTTCCGCCCATTCATGCAAGTTATGCAGGTTTATCACACCACTTCTGTTGAACTGGGCCTCGTCCGTCCAAAGGATGTTCCCAATGAAGTTCGGGTTATTAAGTTGCTTACGAAGTAGCCACTGACAATATGCAATCCTTGATACGGGGTCACGTTCCAGAAGGCCTTGCACGCACCGATAATGGAACGGGTGCATTCCGTACGTCTTGAAGAGATCCCAGATACAACTCTTAGGGACACCAGTCATTGCGGAAATTCTACGAAGCCACAATGTAGAATCATTTACAATTGTAGCCATGATGAAGTCTTCGTCCGCTATTGGTAAATTAATAGCATTGTTGTTTCGGGGTCTTCGGCCAATTCCTTGTTCGCGAATAAGTGCATACGTTTGAACAAAAACACGAGCGTTGGGCACATTACGATTCGGAAAACGACGTGCATATTCCCGGCGCGCCGCTTCGGAATTTCCACCATGTAGTCCATAAAAATAATGAATATCTGCCCGTTCTTC
The DNA here is from genome assembly GCA_026573805.1 of Hesperophylax magnus. Lineage (NCBI taxonomy): Eukaryota > Metazoa > Arthropoda > Insecta > Trichoptera > Limnephilidae > Hesperophylax > Hesperophylax magnus. The sequence continues at coordinate 202,004 of JAIUSX010000399.1, read as the reverse complement.
GTTGGTAAAGCGAGGCATTGTCACAATAATTCAATATTAAAATTACGCACAAAAGAAACACATTTTTAACAGTTAGGTTACTCTTAAACTAAATAAAACTCGATGTTTAAGGAAAACACGCACCGAATAAAGATGTACTTTTTAGTAAGACTTAAACACTAGATAAAGACACTAAATTAACAAGTTTTTATTTAAATGAGACTTTTAACACTAGATAAATTAAATTTTCAAAGTTGTTTACTCCGCGCGTCAAATTAGGTGACAATTCAAAGCACAGACGCATAAATAAACCAATCCACAGACGTTTGTTTGCTGAATTACGATTTACTAATAGCGGGGGGTGCGGGAGGGGGTGCGGGGGACAGTTTACCAGCTGACCGACTGAATTCGGGTGCCGGGGGTAGCAGGTATTAGTTACCGGGGGGGCGCGGGATGTAGATTTGGCAACGACGAAAAAAATAATGCCGTCTACGCACTTCGGAGAAATTTTTCGTTATTAGCTTAAAAGTACACCTAAAAGTTGGAATTTCAGAAAAAGTTATTTATCTTTTTTACTCCTACGATCACGTAGAATCACCTCCCGAAGTTACTGCACTTTACCACCGGACACCCTGTATATTATTATAGTAAGTTATAATATTCACTGTTCACTGTGATTGAAATAAGCTAGTATATTCACTGTTCACTCTGATTGAACAGTCAATTTCAAGAATGAAGATTAAAATATAGTTTCACCTATACTCCAGCCACCAAGAGGTAGCAGGCAGTAAATTCAAAACTAAAAAGTTTATTTGGTACTACAATATGCATAATTAAAATGTTTTCTTTTTATAAAAAGACTTGATTATAATCAGATATATTTTTTATAATTACTAGATATATTTATTTTAACATGTGATAGCTGTTTCTTCCGAAAGCATTGTCAAATGATCCATCCAGCAGCCTCTCAATATTTGGAGTACAAACACATTTTAAAACAAGGTTCAGCTTCCTATCGTTAAATTAAGAATGACTTACTAAAAAAATAGGAAAATACTTAGAGAATGAAAAAGTTCTAACCGATAATAAAATCATATTCCGAAGCGATAGATGTGACAAAACTCGACGGCGTAGACCAAAACTTTTGTGACACACCAGCCAAGATAATCACCGCAACACAAAGAACAGGAAATTTTTCAAACTGAAACATGTTGAACTACGTAATAATCCCTTGCTGATTCAACACTGGCAGAGAACTGGGAAATACTGAGAGGGTAGACCTATCGCCTAAGTGGATTAAATTCTTGATATGCTTTTTATTGCATCAGACAAAATCAATAATCATTCATCAAACAACGGTTTCCAAAGTTTTCATTTTTTATTGGAAATAAATCATAACATTTCACATGGTAAACATTATATTTCAAAATATAATAGTTATATTGCAGCGAAAACTCATTTTATTATAATGCGTAACATAAATGTTATTTCTTTCATAAAGTTGACGGCAAACCATCACGGCATAAGTCACATCTTGAAATGCCATTCATTTTTTCAGAGCAAGGGAATGGTCCTACAGTGAAAACAATTTTCTCAAATGCTAAGGTAGCGTAAAATCAGCGCACGGTTTTTTATCTCTACTGTTAAGTAGCCAAATACGGCAATAATTTAGGCAGTGATGGATTGCCGTGTACGATAATTAGGTACATGGGGAATAAATAAGCAAGATGGTCGTTTAAACTTCCACCATTTGTGCCTCGTCTTCTTGTATGGATGTCTCTTCGATGGGTGCCTCGACGTAGCTCTTGCGTCCCTGGGCATCTTCAACTTCGATCATGCCTTCTGTCTCCATCTCCGCATTCTCCAGTTCCTTCCTCTGTTTCAATCCAGCCGCTGGTGAACTGCAGAAAATACAATGGAATAAGAAAAAATTGCACAAGGCACACGATAAATCTAGGACAGACATTTATCCATTCAAGCGATTTTTAGCATACTATGGCAAATTTGCAATGTAAAACTACCTTATGTAAAACATTTTTAAATTTTTTTCAAACCTTCTCGCGATATAATATTTTCTCATTTTATAAATATATTTCTCTAATCGACATCAGGTGGCCGATTCTATACGCTTCTAAATTTCAATATTGTTTATTCTAAAGTTGACAAAAGTTTGTTCTCGAAAGCACCCTTGTTAATATGTTGTTTGTGTTTGTTTTATTAAATTTTTTTTACATACTAGCTGTACTCCGCCACGAGTTTCTGTGTTGCTTTTACGTACAATAGATGGCACTGTTTAAAAAAAAAAGTATGTTTGTCCAACAGATGAGCCGTTTTTAAAAAGCATGTTTTTACCTATCATAGGTGACATCTACATCGCAACACATGCGTATTCAAATAAATCGTTGTGTCAAAATTTCAAAGCAATCGATGAAGAACTTTCGGAGATTTAAGATTTTGAACAAACATACATTTTTATTTATATACCAGTGTATTCGTAATTGAATTATCATTTATATTTTAATTATATAGTTTTCAACTCAAGTGAATTAAAAATAGTAGCTTTTTTCGAAACACAGTGTGAATTCTCTGCCTCCTATCTTTTTGTTGACCCGAATAAGTATAATAATGCAATTCCAAAGATTTAAAGAAAAACGAATTTGCGTGTTTATAAAGTTTATGATTTTTTAATAATTTTCGTATAAATCTGAAAAATATGGGATGAACATTAAAATATAGGTGGCTATATAGCGCTATAATCAGTTTATATGTCTTCATATTAAAATTCAGAAGTATGATTTTTTTTTACGTGGGCGGGAATTTACCAAACCGAACGCTCAGAAGTCAGGATCGCTGAACTTATTGACGTGATCGCACGAGTGGATATTATAAGTATACTATTGACAGCTCTCATCAGATAAAATATTGTCTATGAAAATTCAATACCTCATACGAGTATACCTCATACTCATCCCCAGTTCGTAAGCACACATAATTAAGAGCTTGCGTATCCCAAGATAGTATTTTGTCCCTCCTAAACATTTGTGCAAATGGTTCTTCTGTGGTATTGGACTTAACACTGATGATTTTATATTCAGTTATTTGTATGTACAGGGTTTTCCAATAAGAGGTGTTATTTTGATATTCAATCGTAAAAGATCAATGGTTTCGTTGCTTGTGTGGCACGTAGCGCCGTTTTGTTGAAATTAAACGTTGTCCAGATCAATACCATCCAATTCCGGCCATAAAAAAACATTAATCATCTCTCAATAGCGCAATCCATTCACCGTAACTGTCGCTCCAGCCTCATTTTCGAAAAAGTAAGGTCCAAGGCCTCCGCCGGACCATAAACCGCACCAAACAGTCACACATTGAGGATAGAGAGGCTTTTCAACAATAACTCTTGGGTTTTCCGAGCCCCAGATGCGACTATTTTGCTTGTTGACGAAGCCACCGAGGTGGAAATGGGCCTCATCACTCGAGATGATTTGCATTTGATTCACTCAAGTGAATTTTAATAATTTCAATGCGTTGTTGAAGCGTGTATCGTTCCATTTTTATTAATGGCGTAGTTTCTACTTGTCAAATGTCAAAAAATGACAGCTTCAAAAGTAACATCTACCGAAATAGCGGGCTATTCAAAATAACACCTCTTATTGGAAAACCCTGTATTATATTATTTTATTTTACGTATGTAGTAAACATTCTAAGAAAATAATGCTAACAAACTCAGTACGATTTGATCTATAAAAAAAAACCTAGGTACGCAGTGCATCAACATTGTGCTGTGAAGAAGGAATTATTTATGTACGTTTATCCATAGTCACCGCATTCACGGACGGTAATGGCCCGTAGGAAAAGGAATAGTGTGAATTAGGTGTGCATGGCCAGGTCCTATCAAAAGAACCCACAAACCGTCACAAAAGACCTGTGTGCAAGCAGAGCTCAAAGGTTAATCCCAGAAGACCTACATAAAATTACAAATTAACTTAAATAATATTATTTTGTTTTGATGTTGGGAAACACAAATCATGCGTGTAAAAACCTAATATTTTAACAGATCTATTTTAATACTGTATTAGCCTACTTGAAAATAATGTCTGGAAAAAATAAACAGACAACAGGAAAGCCAAAAAATGCTACTAGAGTAAATTGGCTTTTTGGGTTATGATACATACAACATAGCATGATGAAATTATGAGTTATTTTCATATACTAATTAATCTAACTCATCCCAAGTGTCATTTTGAGAATGTCTACAACATGACACGTTGAAATTAAACTTCAAAGCATTATTTTTGGCAATATTCATTCAGCCTTACTAATAAAAAATAAACAAAACACTTCCCAACCATTAAACGGTGTTATAGCTACGCATTGAATAAAGACTGTACAACTCTGTTTCGAAATCGTACTAATAAAAAAAAACATTTGCGTTTGTTAAGGAGTGGCGAGGAGAGATTAGGCCCTCTTCCCTTGTGGAGCCCTCAGGGAACCAAGGGGGAGTGGACTCTTTCGTTGTGGGGCCTTCAGGGAACCAACGGGGAGTGGACTCTTCTCCCATGGGGCCTTCGGGGAACCAAGGAGGAGTGGAATGGAGTGGCTGAGATGAGATCCTCTTCCCTCGTGGGACCTTTAGGGAACCAAGGAGGAGTGGCGAGGAGAGATTAGGCCCTCTTCCCTTGTGGAGCCTTCACGGAACCAAAGGAGAATGGAGAGGAGAGATGAGACTCTATTCCCTTGTGAGGTCTTCGGGGAACCAAGGGGGATTGGAGAGGAGAGATGAGACCTGGGAACACACTTTGTGGAACCAGAAGACATAGCCACATATCCAATGACAACCGTGGTGAACTTTATAAAAGGGACCGGGTGACTGTTATAAGAATGAGGTAAAATGGGAGATGGCACATGAACTATAAGTAAACCGTCTCCGCTATATAAATAAATAATGTCTTCTGTAACCTCTTCATAAATCGTGATTTGTTCATGAAATGGACAATTAACTATTATATTGGTACAATTCAATGCATTTATCACTTATTTGTGTTATTTTTCGACAGTTTTAGTAAAATAATTATACAATGGTATCTTGTAAATTTTGTTTTATTGGACGTAATGGAAGTGAGTCATTCGCTGACCGAATGTCCATACGGATCGGGTTCTCTAAGATCGATCTTCACGGTTCGCGGAACTTTGCGAACGAGTGAGCCGTCGACCCGCGGCGGATCCGCTAACCGTGAAAAATTCCGAAATTCGACGAGAAATTGTCATTTTTAACAGCTAATACGAGCGTAGGGAGTGTGGCGAACCCATCGCTCAGGGAGTGGAAACACGACCTGCAATAGCCATCCCAAGCTAAGGTGTGAGATACCGTGCTCAGGGCTGAATGACACTGGGGAACAGTGTCACGAACGGTTCCTCCGAGACACAAGGTCGCATCTCGGAGTATACAGACCTTACCCCAGCATTCGGGGCTCTGCTGGGGTGGACCTTTTATTTCCCTAGATACTCGTGGGACCAAATATGGACTGTAAAAACAAAAACCAAAACAACACTGACGAGGGACCTTTAAGGAACCTAGGGGGAGTGGAAGGAGGAGTTGAGGCCGCCTCGGTGGACTCATCCCTCTTGGGGCCTTTGAGGAACCAAGAGGAAGTGGAGAGGAGAGATGGGACCACCCTGGTGGACTCTTCCCTTGAGGGGCCCTCTGGGAACCATAAAGAAGGACCTCCGACGGACGCAACACGGCGGGATCCCCCAGGGGATCCAGACGTGGAAATGCAGGGACCATCAGGGGACCTGGAAAATAACTTCTTTAAGAACCCCCGACTCCAACTGGGGCCCTCGGGGAACCAGCGGAGAGGGGGGGACTTAAAGAAGAGACTTACTCCAACAACCACCGCTGAGGAAGACAAGGTAAAGTCCCTGTCAGACGATGTGAAAAAAATTCACATCAGTAAGAAACTCAGTGGGGCTGCGAGGAGAAAACTCAAAAGAGAGAAGCAGGGGCGGCAGGAAGGAAACCAGGAACAACCAGGGACTGTAAAAGTCCGCTGGGGACAACCAGGGACCTCGAAGGCCGGAACCAGCAAACCAGGGACAGACCGGAAGCTAACGGGGACCGCACAAGGTAACCGGGAGCAACCTGGAACGTCCGGGGAAAAGAAGGCTGGGAAGAGAAGAAGAACCTCACCAGAACCTAAACCCTTGGGGCTTTCACCGGGAAATGCCAGGAAAAAGCCCCGAGGAATTCTCACCTCTGCTACCTATGCGGAAGCCGCTGGAAATAAAATTCGAGTGGCTGTTGTCCATAGAAACAGAGAGGAAGAATTTACAAAAGAGCAGGAGGCCCTCGTGAGTGAGGCGGCCGCGGATCTGATTTTGAGCATCCCAAAGGGGCAGTTCAAACCCAGATTCGACGAATGCTTCACTCAGAGGGGCGTCCTGAAAATGACCTGCTCCGACAAGGAGTCAGAGACATGGCTGAGGGAGATGGTGCCGACCATACGGAAATGGCAGGGCTGCGACCTGGAGGTGGTGGGGTTGCAGGAACTGCCAAAGTACGTAAAGGTTATGGCAGTAATCCCCGAAAATGGAGCAGTAAGCACCGAGAGGTTGCTACAACTGCTGGAGAACCAGACTCCCCGGCTACACACAAAAAAATGGATCGTCCACGACTCGATCAGGGATAAGAACATGTATCGCCTGATCATGAGTGTGGACGAGGAAAGTGTGAAGGTGCTGAGGGAGATGGGGATGACGGCGCATGTCGGGATAAGGAAGGCCACTTTCACGGTGCGCTCTCCTAACACCGAGGAGCGTAAATAGGAGGAATGACTTAAGGATTAGGCAGTAATGGCTAAAAACTTACAGTTCATTCAAATAAACTTGCACCGCAGTCCGGCAGCGACTGCAGTGCTTAGCAGTAGAGTCACTCGGGACAGTGTGGACGTCGCGCTGATCCAAGAACCCTGGACTTATAGGGGGAAGGTCAGAGGACTAAACATGAACCAAGGTCTAATCTATTATAACGAGTCGGGGGACAGACCCAGGGCCTGTATTCTCATCAGAGGGATACCTGGCACACTGCTACCCGAACACTGCAGTAGGGACTTAGTGGCTGTGAAGCTACAGGTCACGCTGGACCAAAGAAGCAGGGAAGTAGTTGTGGCATCAGCATACATGCCCTATGACTCTGTGGAACCACCACCCTCAAGGGAAATAACGAGACTCGTCCAGGACTGCAGGGAGAAGGGTAGGGAACTGATACTCGGAGCAGATGCTAACTCGCACCACACTGTGTGGGGGAGTACGGACATCAACAAACGAGGACAGGACCTCCTGGAATACCTGATGACAGTGAACCTTGAGATTCTTAATAGAGGTAGGGAACCCACCTTCGTTATAAGTAACAGACAGGAGGTGATAGACCTGACCCTAGGAACATTAAGAGTCTCAGGATGGAGAGTATCGGACGAACCATCCCTGTCGGACCACCGACACATAGAATTTAAACTAGAGGGAGAAACAAGCAAAACGGGGACCGATACATATAGGAACCCAAAAGCAACTGACTGGACTAGATACTCGGAGGAACTAAATATAGGAATGACAAGATTCCCAGCTAAATACGGCTGTCCCGAAGAAATTGAGGACGCAGTAGAAGTACTGAGGGACTCAATGATAAGGGCATACGAAAATAGCTGCCCTCTGAAGACAAGTACCAGGGACAAAACACCGTGGTGGAGCAGAAGACTGCAGGAGCTACGGAAAATAGTAAGGCAAGCTTTCAACAAGGCCAAAAAGTCAGGAAACTGGGATGCCCACAAGCAATACCAGAAAGAGTACAAGGTGGCAATCCAGAAAGCCAAAACATGCTCCTGGGAGAAATACTGTGGGGAGGTGGAAACCATCCCACAGACTGCAAGAATCCAAAAAATTCTTGCAAAAGACCCAGGGGCAGCAAAAGGCCCATTCAAAAAAGCTGATGGAGGATATACCAACAGTTGGGAGGAGGAGTTGGAGGTACTGCTGGGGAAACATTTTCCCGGCTACAAAAAGTTAGAAGCAGATGATACCGGTCCACCACCAGCCCGAGTTACACGGGAAGGTAAGGACTGGGACACTGCGGCTAAAATAGTTACGCCCTCCAGAGTTAAATGGGCAATCAGAGGGTTTGACCCTTTTAAAAGCGCAGGAGAGGATGGAATCTTTCCGGCACTTCTACAGAGGGGCCTAGATACAATCCTACTTCCGGTGACGAAGATCCTGAGGGCATGCTGTGCCCTCGGATACATCCCCATACCATGGCGGAAGACAAGGGTAGTGTTCATACCCAAACCGGGGAGAGCTGACTACGACCAACCAGGTGCATTCCGCCCAATTAGCCTCACCTCATTTCTTTTGAAGACAATGGAGAGGCTAATGGACAGGCACATAAGGGACGGGGCACTGAAAGAGAAGCCCCTCCACGAGTTACAGTTTGCTTACCAAGCAGGTAAGTCAGTCGACGCGGCACTGCACAGGTTGGTGTACAAACTAGAGCAGGCACAAGCGACTGGGGAACTGGCGGTAGGGCTATTCCTGGATATAGAGGGAGCATTTAACTGCACCACTATTAAATCCATTGACGAAGCGGCAGAAAGACATGGACTCGACAAAACCACCAGAAGGTGGCTGAGGAACATGCTCTCAGGCCGGATACTTACGGTGACAAGGGGTGAGGTAAGCATCAAAGTGCTGGTGACACGGGGGTGTCCACAGGGAGGGGTCTTATCACCCTTGCTGTGGAGCCTGGTGGTGGACAACCTCATCCGGAAACTCAACAACAGGGGCCTATATACGCAAGGGTATGCGGATGACATTGCAACCATAATAAGGTGTTGGGATGCAGACACAACCCGAGGCCTTATACAGTCAACACTGGCAACAGTGGAAGAATGGTGTGAAGAAACAGGACTGTCAGTCAACCCAGACAAGACAGAACTAGTAATCTTTACGCGTAAAAGGAAACTAGAAGGATGGAGCAATCCAACCTTCTATGGAAAGGAATTAGAACCCTCTGACACGGTTAAGTACCTCGGAGTCATCATAGATGCCAAACTGAGCTGGAAAAACCAGGTGGAAACTGTAGGCAGAAAGGCCTGTGCTCTGATGTGGGCAACTAGGCGAATCTGCGGCAGAACGTGGGGTCTGAAACCTAAAATGATGCAATGGCTTTACACAGCCGTTGTAAAACCAAGGATCATGCACGCAGCCCTGGTCTGGTGGAGGAGAACAACACTGAAAACAGTGATGGTCACACTCAATCACATACAGGGACTTGCATGCAGAAGCATCACAGGAGCCATGAGAACCACTCCAATACTAGCCATGGGAGTGCTGCTGAACCTACCCCCACTAAACATAGAAATAGAGGGGGCGGCGATGGCGGCAGCCTACAGGTTACATTGCAATGGTCAATGGAGAGGAGAGTTGCCCAGAAACAGTCACACGGAGATAGGAATAAGACTGAGGGCAATTAGTCCGACGGCTGGGATGAAGCAGGACTGCAAGCAAGCCGAATACTTCTTCGGACAGCTGTTTAAAGTGACGTACCCCACAAGGGAGGAATGGGACTCGGTCCCAGGTCCAAACTCCAAACAGGAACTAATCTGGTTCACAGACGGGTCCAAGATGGAGGAAGGAACAGGGGCCGGGGTCTGTCTACAGGGATCTAAGAGGGAACTCAGTATACCTCTAGGAATGCACTGCACTGTGTTTCAAGCTGAGATGAAAGCCATCTTAGCCTGCGCACAGGAGAATATGAGTATCGGGTACAGAAATAAGAACATAAACATATGTTCGGATAGCCAGGCGGCCTTAATGGCACTGGAAAGTAACCGATGCGACTCCAGACTGGTGATGGAATGCAGGACTATCCTAATAGAACTGGCGACCATCAATAAAGTAACCCTGCTCTGGGTACCAGGACATAAAGGTATTGAGGGCAACGAGCGGGCTGACGAACTAGCAAGGAAAGGGGCGAAAGCACCACTTGCGGGATCTGAGCCGGCCGTAGGAGTAGCAGCTTGCCACACCAAACTACATATCAAGAGGTGGGTCAAATCCCAACACTGGAAGGAATGGAAGAAGGCACCCGGAATGAGGCAATCTAAAGTACTCATAAACGGACCGGACCCTAACCGAACCAGGCAACTACTCGATATGGACAGAAACTCACTGAGGGAACTGGTAGGACTATTAACGGGACACTGCCATCTCAGGAGACACATGCAACTGTTGGGAGTGGAAAACACCAACATCTGTAGGAAATGTGAAGAGGAGGAAGAGACTCCAATTCACCTATGGTGCCAATGTCCCGCTCTGCTGGGAATAAGGCTCAGATACCTGGGAAGACACAGTGTGGAACCAGAAGACATCGCCACATATCCAATGACAGCCCTGGTGAACTTCATAAAAGGGACCGGGTTACTGGCAAGGGAATGAGGTAAAATGGGAGATAGTACAATGGGCCTATGGCCTAAGTGCTCGCGGGGAACGTAAGTAAACCGCCTCCGACTATAAAAAAAAAAAAAAAAAAAAAAAAAAAAAAAAAAAAAAAAAAAAAAAAAAAAAAAAAAAAAAAAAAAAAAAAAAAAAAAAAAAAAAAAAAAAAACAGCTAATACAACAGATAAACAACCCTCTTTGGCTGTATAAACAATGTATATCTTTCTGTGATCTATTTTATGGCTGTTAAATGTCAGTTTCTATTTTAATTTTCTACCGGTGAAGTTTTTACATAATCAATTGTATAAAATTTACACCATGTTTATTAGTAAGGCTTTTAATGTATAGTTAGTGGCTAACTTACCGAATAAGTGAAATATTTCTTTGAACTTCCTTGACGTCTCGTTCGATCTCAACCTGTGTGCCCTTGCGCAGTCTCTGCATAATGTAAGCATTAGATCTCTTCTGTCGGATGCTCTCCACTTTCTTCATGGCCTCCACGGTCTTGGTCCAGAGTTCTCTGTTGTATTTAACTGGGACGTGTCGCCGCTTCTCGAATTCAAAGGCGGGGTCAATAGAAAGCTCTTTGCCATTCATTTTCCTGTACGCCTTGGTCCACCTGGTCTTACGGGGGTTCTTCTTCCTCTTGAATGCTGCGTGGCATTTTGAACGACAAAATCTGAATATCTGGAAAAATAATGTATTTTTTTAAATTAGTTCTACTGTGAAATGATTTGCCGGCCTCCATGTTTCCTCCTTCACATCTTCAAGAGCCAGATTCTCTCCTTCCTTTCCTGAAAAAGACTTTGCACTCAAAGATGTACATGTGTGCATAGCATAGACATAGAATATATAGATGAAATCTGGGTATCAATTCGACGAGCTGGAGGCAAACCATGAAACCATATTTTTGGCACTAGGAGGGTTCGGGAATACTTTGAATGAACTACGACAACAGTTGTGCATTGATCGCAGAGAGCGATTCTGATTAGAGGTTTGTTTGATATTTTTAAATCCATTATTTTTACATTTTCGTACCTAATTTCGAACTAGAGGGACCCTGTGTTGAAAGTCCCTGGATAAGTAGGTTGGCAATACCTACTTATCGAACCTCACATCGATTAGCTTCCACAATGTTATGTTAAATGATTTAATGCTTGTATACAAAATAATATTAAATATCACTATTTCCAATAATCGTAAATGCAAAAAGTAGTTTATAAGTTGATTCAAAAGCTTGTTTTAAAAAAAAAAACGAATTAAAATCGATAGTTGTAGGTAAAATCTAACCAGTTTTGTTTCAATCTAAATAAGATATATAAATTACTAAATTAACCCAAACTAAGAACCTATTTGTACGTAAATAGTTGTTTCTTGTAGTAATGGTTGAAACGAAGTGTAATTTCCATAATATGTGGCTAAAAGTGCGGCGGTTGGGTAAATAATTACCATAATATTAATTATTTGAAGTTTTATAAAAAATCCTTTCAATTCAATGGGTAATGTCAAATTTCAAGGTTATGTTTATTTAGCTATTGGTTTATCTCACAATTGTTAGAATAATTGCAAAAATGCATGGAAAATAAATACCCTACAATGGTACGAGCTTAAATAATCACCGTACGTCGAATACGTACAGCAAAAAAAGTATTGCGACATAAGATGAAATAAAACAATAAATTGTGTTATTTATAATATTTTTTAAGATTTATTTTGGAAAGCAAGGATTCTGTTATTTATGTACTCTGGTTGATATTTTTCAATAATAATCAATAACTAGTGTAAATAAAACAACTTCTGTACCAAAGTGAGGAATATGAAATCTGGCATTGGCTGCAATATACTAACACAAAATATATTCATAAAGACTTAATTGACTTACTTTGCAATCATTTCGGACGAAGTGGATTCCATGTCCAGGATAGAGCATGGAAGAGCAGAAATAACAAGTATCGATACGCATTTTCAGCACGTGTCTCCCGTGTTGGGATGAAAAGAAGGAAAACAGACTTTGACAGCTCCATAGACAATTAGCCCGTCATATTTTTCTTCTTTTAAGTAATTTATATAGAAAAAAGCAGACATAAACAAATTGAGTCAACATTAAAATTAAATAAATGGATGGTTTTTTCGCAACAGTCTGGCCTTGTCTGCAATTTTGACAGGTTTAGCTATATCACAAACATATATTAAAACACGAACTTACTGATTTGTCAACCCGAAAGATATAGATTAGGCCACCGGCACATTAAATCTTTAACGTCATTTTTTTTATTATTATTTTAAAACATACTTACTGAAATTAAAATGTATGTAAATGAGGCGTAAATGAGGTTTAAAAACATGAATCAACATTGAGTGATTTATTTATGATCGATGGTATTATTTTTTTCTGTTGTATGTTTTATTGTGAATTATTCAAATAATAATAACATTTCTATATGGCGCTATTTTGTGTTATTTCAATTCAAAAGCGCTTTTCCACAATAAACCTTGAAATAATATAATTTTTACTACTTTTTCATCAAACCTTGGTAGTTTCTTTATTTCTTAGTCGGTTGTAAAAAAAAATTCCGAAACTTTAAAAAATTTATTAATAAAATTCGACAATTTTGTATCTTTTCTGAAAAAACAGATTTATACAATTTTCTTTTCCTCGTCGTAGAATACCAGAAACCCCAATCGTTTCTCAAGAAAGTGAATATTCATCAAATTCGTAATTTCGTACTTACTCAGAAGAAAACAATATTATTATGGCCATAAACTAGTATTACAAGTACCAAATAACTCCATTTATGTTTAGAAAAATACAATTTAATTTAGAAGAAGAAGACGCGACACTGCAAATTTCTATACATTGTGTAATTTTTAAAATTTAAATAATGTCGCTTAAAAATATAATATTTGCCGGAAAACGAATTTCCCAAAATTTATTTGGACATAAGGCTTATTCCTCTTTAAACAAGAATGTAATTATTTTATCTTCAAACTCTATCCGGCTATTCGCATCTGATATTGCAGGTTAGAATGTCAATACAATATAGTTTTCTTAGTAATTCAGAGTAATCAAATAAAATAAGTATGACAAGGCTTTAATAATTGATTTTATCAACCACACGGTAGTGACTTAATATTACATAAAATTACTTGGCGATTTATTTTATTATAGTCTTATTAGTCCATAGTCAATCTGTTTTTTATTTTAATAATTATTTTATTTAACTAACTATAGGAAACCCACCACCCAAAGAAAGTACACCAGCAGCGGGTCCCAATTTGTTAGGTCAATTATTCCCTCAAACCACAATCGGAGCTAACACAGAAGAGATACAAAAGAAGCAGGAGGAATTGGAAAAAGAAACCAACGAGAAGACACAAGAACAAAAAAAGCAATGGCAACGAATGAAACTAGGGTATTTATTGATTTCTACGGTTTTATTGTTTTCAGAACATAACATAAAATATCATGAGTGACAGTACATTTTTTATGAGACATTCCGGACTCAATATCTTTAATAATACAAAGATACTTAAAAGCCTCAACAATGTAATAAAACATCCTTATTAAACACCAGTTTTGATGAGGAAAATCCACTTGGATGCATAATAGCTGCATTAGCAACCACCAACATATTGTGTCCCTATTTACCTTTGATTTCAACTTATCCAAATTCTTTCAAAAATAGCATTAGAGTGTCGAAAGGAGGGATATATAAATTTGGTAAATATTTTAACATTTTATACTTTTATTAGGCACAGATTAAGGAAATTACACTTTGTTTCATCTTAATTGCTGCACGAAACAACAATTTATATCGGGGTAGATGGTAAAAGATGCAATATAATTCCATTTTTATTCAAACAAAATTATAAAACGATTCTATTACTTTTTGGACTTTTTTTTGTATAGAATGACACTTTCGAGTATTTCGTTTCAATCTAAACGCGCATAAAATACTTAATTAACTCAAACTAAGAACCTAATAAACTATTTTGAACCTAACAAACAAAGTGCCTAAAAGTGCAGCGGTTAGAGAAATAATTACCATATATTTTGTGTAAATTGGGACGTGTTTTTCAGGTTTGCACTATTTGGTCTGTCACTGGCTGCGATGGGCGGATGTCTAATTTATGAAATGGGAGGTCCCAGGCTGGGGGAAAATGGAGAAATCATAGAAGATGAATTTACACATTTACCTCCCTTCCAGCAATATATAAAGCGAATGTGGAAGGAAATGACTTTCTATCAAAAGGTATGATCAATTGTCTCGTAAATTCAATGGCAAATTATTTATATTTCTTCATGGATTGAACAACATTCTGACAAACTGCATTTTTAATTCTTCAATAGACTCATCTAAACGTTTTCAAAGTGATGTAACCTGGTGTAACTTCAGTAGTGCAATCACTGGAGAGGTCATACGAGACGTCATCGTTCTAGTATCTTCTGTCCATTTTCTTACAAGACTACTGTACTTTTCAGCACATTACGGCCAGTGATTATGATGCCCCTGGTATTGTTTGGTGATAGATGTTTAATAGTATGCCAATATCGCTCTACCACCTAAAACGGTTCTGTGAAGAAGAAATGTTAGTAAGATGTGAACCTGATAATTGGGATGATCAATATCACTGACACTTTAAAAAATGTTATAATGCCATCTGGCCACTCATGTAACATATTTTTTCTTTCTTTTTGTAGTATTTTGTGTTTATATATTTTAGTAATTACTTGTTTGCTTCACTCAAATGTGTAAATTTTTAACCTCTATACAGGCTTAGTCCTAGTGTGGTTGATTTTTATGTGAAAAATTATGATTTATGTAGTGAGAAACAATAAATAAATATTTATTTTTTGGAATAACTTAAGGAGTAAAACCTCAAATTGTAATATTTAATTATTGAAGCAATATTAGCGATTCCTAAACGAAAATTTTAAACAGAAAAAGAGCGGTGCCCCGGCAAGACAAGGGTCCTGGGTTCGAGTCGTAGATGTAACCGTATCTTTTACTGTTTGAGATTTTCATTTAGGAATCGCTAATATTGACTTCAATAATTAAATAAATTATTATAATGCCAAGCATTAGGTACATTGCAGTATGTAATGAATACATATTATTTGTCTAACAGATGATCAAAGAGCCTTCTCGTGAGAAGCTCCTGCCCGACCCGGTGCCCTACCCGTATCAGCAACCCTACACCCTGGTGCTGGAGTTCACCGATGTACTGGTCCACCCTGACTGGTCCTATCAAACTGGCTGGAGGTAATTCCATGATTCTGATTGTCAGCTTTTCAATAAATTTGCCTTCTATGAACAAGCTGTTTCCTTGTTGAATAGTTTTTAAGGTAATAAGCCATGTTGCACTTCTTCCCACTTCATGAGCTAAAGTTTTGGACAGCCTTGCATTATCCATTATCGCAAAAGTCAGTCAATAGAACGTTATTGGCTGTGGGAATCTTAAATCATATCTAAGCTGTTTCCTGGTCATTGATTATTTTCTTTTGTGCTGTTATCAGGCTTCCGGCAATCTATACTTCTTTCCAAGACCTTACTCAGGCATTGTCGATTCGAATAACATAACCTTTGTTTTCCAAAACTAGTAAACTGTATCTAATTCATTGTGGGGTTTTTTTATAGCCTTCCTTGGCAACACAGAGTCTTTTATTTCTGTTATCATTACTGCACTTATGCTTCAATTGCTAAACAAACAACAAGCTCATTTGAACTCACCCCATTGACAATGAATTAGACAATCAATGCTGTTTTATAACATTACGGTTCTATAATAAATTTATGTAGCTTCGGCTGTTTTCATTAAATATTGAAAACAAACCTCACAAAATGTCAGATTTTTTTAGAGATTGACGTTCCGGTCAGATATGCAAATTTGTAGTTTAGCAATAGAACTGCTTAAAGTTTAGTTTCTTTATATCTTTGAGATCAAGAAATATAGTGTTATTTGATATTTGCATTAACCCCTATTTATTTAATTGGAGAAATATCTTATCAAAAACTACAAATTTGCACATCCGACATTGTTCTTCTGGACCATAAATAAACCATTCACTAGATTCCTCTATTTAATCATGGATATATCAATGTATAGACAGTACAATTCTCATTTGGAGCCTACTTATTATGCTAAAAAATTAAAAAAATTAAAATGAATGAGAGTCATAAACTGACGGACATCTCGCTAATATTGGATTAACAATATATTAAAATCTGTCAAAACTACATGAGAACGGCGCAGTTCGAGATCAAAATATCGAATGACCATAAATGTTCCACTCAGCCAACAGTTTATTCCATAGACTAGACAGACTTTTTAATTGGTGGATATAATTAGGCAACAATATGACGTCACAATAGGAGTTATACCTCACTGTTCGGGACCGTCAAAATAAAAATTAAATTTTACACACTAATACTAATCAAAGATAAAAATATTTCTTTCCATAGAAATTGATCAAAATCGAAGCAAGCTACGGTATTACACATTATTTCCTAGTATTTTCAGACTAGGCTTATAGGCACTTTACAGTAAGATATATTTATGGCTCTGGAATGCAATCCTATCATAACTGATAATTTGTAATTCTTAGGTTTAAAAAGCGTCCGGGACTGGATGCATTTTTGGAAACAATGGCGTCGACAGCTTATGAAGTTGTCATTTTCACAACAGAAAACCCCCTCATGATCTGGCCCATCATCGAGCAGCTGGACCCCAATTCAAACAGAATCACATACAAGCTATTCCGTGACTCAACCCACTTTGTCGATGGCGTACATGTAAAAAACCTGGACAACCTTAACAGAGATTTATCAAAGGTAAAACTTACATAATTTTTTTTTCAGTATTTAACCTCTTGAACGTCGGATTAGCAAAATCCTCATAATACCCCAAACTGTCAATTTGTATGCGAAAATTAGCTTGATTGGGTTTTGGGATAAAACTACAATTTATATTTTTGCAATTATTTTCTGTTTACTAGATAATATTTCTTAATTATTCACATATATTTCGTGTTTATATGGTCAGACGTTTCCCCAGAATAGAGAGCGAGCGCCGAGCACGGTCATAAAAAATGTCATTCACCGTTTGACTGGTTAAACATTAACAATCTTACTGAAAAATGTAGTGAAAATTTTATTCAATTGATGAACGACCATGTATTTGTAAACATTACTAATATAGAAACTGACATAAAATAGTTAATGGAAAGATATATACATTGTTTACACAGCCAAAGGGGTTGCTTATCTGTTATATAAACTTTGAATTTCTCATTGAATTTAGGAATATTTCCAAGGTATTTCAAATGTGCTATATATTTCTTCTTTTTGAATATGTTGTAAAAACAAATACCATTTTAAGAAACTTACCTTTTAGATTATTTGAATTAGACTTTGATATTTATCAATTTGAATATTTTTATTTCAAGCATGAAAAAAGTTGGAAAAAAACACATATTTTTACTCCAAACGTCGAAAAATTGAGAGAATGCGAAATTTTACTATTTATTTCTTTACTATACACCTCACTTTTAATCTCGTTTATACAATAAAATATTATAATAATTTCCAGAGAATAACAACAACAAAAATGAGATTTTGACTTCATTGTTAGACCAATATAAATGTTGATTTCTATGATATATATTTACCTACCCATACATCAAACCTTTACGTTATTAAAAAACATCACTTTCATAGAATTCATCTGCCAGCTCTTTCGGAGCCCACTTAAAGATATTTTTTATTAGTACCAACTCGAATCTTAACTTTCACAGTGTTTATACAATGTGTAACAAAAACACCGTTTAACAATAAGGAAGTTGAGTCCATTTTTTTTATTTTTTTTTTATCAATGTTCGCATTCAAACTTAAATATTGGTTTTTTTTTTTTTTTTTTAAGTTTGTTTTCATAATTAAATTAATTCTCAAAGTTTAAATTTTATTAAGCCCGCCAAAGAGCGGAATCCGAGCGGTAAGAGGCGGGGTGTGGGTGTGACGTCATTCGAACTGTGAAAACCACGTCGCTTAAGCATTTTGTATGGAAAAAATTTTAATTCTTCAACAAGGAATTCCAGTAATTTTTTTACCAATGTTAACCGTCTATTAGAATTGATGTTATTAAAAAAAAAAGAAAATTGATTGAGATTTCATAGTTAAATTAATATTTTAAGTTAGAATATTTGCTTTTCCCGCCCGGTACGGTATTTCCGTCGCTATTTGTTGACGTGCCCCGCGCGAATTCAGGACCACCGCGCAGAAAAGTAAAGACCAAAAGTAAAATAACGGTTTAAAGCCCAGTTCACTGTGAGACTTTTCTGGGCGGCCGGCGGCCTGAAGTGTATCACATGTTATGTGACATGTATAATAATAAAAACTTCTAAGTTATGCAATAAACAACATATTATTATAAAGCACTATACGAATATGTATCTTTAGAAATCCATTTCATATAATAATAACAACAAATACGTACATATATTTGACAAACCCAAATAAACCTTTGGCCTATACACCTCTCTCATCTAAACCGACCATCTCTCATGTAATAGAAAGAGATGCACCATAGGTGATCCGTTGTACGTACAAGTCACGACACATGTGACGTCAGAATTCTTTCGACCAATCGTGGAGCGTATACAGTCTATTGCTATTGAATGCTTTTTCAAGAACGTTTAACTAATTCTAAGAATAATAATATAGAAATATATTTATATATTTAGAATCGATATTTTTTGATCTACATGAACATATTTTTTATAAGTCAAAATATTTTTCACTCAACTTATTGTGGTTTTTCTTTAGTAAGGTTGAGTATGTGTACAAATTTTCTTACTGGTACTTTTTTTTTTTTTTTTTTTACAGTAATACCGCACAAGAGTCCCAACTGCTCCCGTCTGGAGCCAGTGAGACTATGGCATCCCCAATTGGGGTATGTTGTGAGGCTGAGGGTATATTGGGGAGGGGAGGGAGATGGGGAAGAGGAAGGTGGGGAAGTACCTGGCTATTCAGATCTGGTCACCAAACACGGCTAAAGCCATTTCAAGCAACGTTTCAATTCTGAATGGTGGTCTTACACCAGGGCGATACTGAGAGTATCTTCCACTCTGGAACGTGCCGCAAATATACTATATATTATTTTAAATTAATTAATTGTGAATTAACACAAATTAATCAAATAAAATTTATTTGCGCACGCCGGGTTCGAACCCGCGACCTTCGGATCTGTAGTCAAAAGCGTATACCACTAGACCACGCCGGCACTTCTCCATCAATATTAACTTATTATTCTCTCCATTGGAGTTAGGCATTGTTGAAACATCCGATTTCACACTAAGTACGGGTTGTTTGAACAATTCATCAAATTTCAAGTGAAAATTCAAGTTATGTTCTAGTATTTCATAATGGGCTAGTTTTTTCACAATATTGTTCAAACTCAGACCCAGACAACAATATTGATTTTAATATGCTAATAAAAAACAATGTGGAATTTCAATGTCTAATTATCATCATTCAGTTAACCTTTCCCTTACCGTGCTAAAAAAATTCACGCGTTCCGGTGCTGTGTAGTCAATACACATCTCAAAATAAGCACTTTAATATCGGAAAAATATGAATATTCATAGCTAATCGATTATGTTTATTATATTTTATATCAAAAGTGATAATAATTGTAATTTAATTGCTGAAAACATGAAAAAACCATCGGCAGATGCTAAAAAAACGTGCGAGGGGTCCACATCTAACAACGGTCCACGTCCGACTGGCTGACGGCTGGCACACACACAGCTGTGCGGTCGTAGGTATCGATGGTCTAAATCAAAATACAACTACAGACGTGTGGATGTCTCATGTTCCCGCACAGCGAATTAAAGCGGGACATCAATAGCGTGTCATTTCACACACTCTTCGCGTATTAGTGTCACACGGTTGATTGTATTGGTGTATTTGTTCCCGATTTTTAACAAAAATCTCTGATTTTTAATTGAATTTGAAAACTATGTAAAATATTATTTTTTAATTCAGTGCATAAATGTATAACGGAGAAATACCTAAAATCTGAACCCAGAATTTATTATATTTATAGAGTTATTAAAGTTATTAGAAGCAATGTGTAGTAAATACACACCACAGATAAGGAAAGGTTAAGAAATTATGACTATCAATTTGAATGAATCAAAATGTTTTTGTTAATTTTAAAGAGCGGTAGGATAGTTTCAGTATCAACCTCCTGAAAGACCACTATTCAGAAATGAAACGTTGCTTGAAATAGCTTTAGCTATGTTTGGTGACCAGATCTGAATATAATCTGAATTGGGGATGCCATAGTGTCACTGGCTCCAGACGATTGGGAGCAGTTGGGACTCTTAAGATTTTTATCTTTTTTAGTTACATGCATTCGGCATGATGTTCATTTTTATGTGTTTTTATAGTGGCAACCATTCTAGAGGCTTGTTTTCTGGCAAAAAAAAAGTGTAGTGTGTTGTGCCTTGAGGTTTCTTCTCCCTCCTGATCTTCCAGGAGTCACTTTTCGCTGCTGATTTCCAGATATTTATAAACTTTTTTTACTTCTGTCATTTTCCATACTATTATTTATTTATTTATTTATTGATTCTTTACATTGTATCTTTTTTATAAAGTTATAATTTTTAACCTCACTAGGACAAGCCTGTGTTGAGGTTAATAATTTTACAAAATATTAAAAAAAAATAGTACGAAGATTATAACATATATTTAAGATAGTACAATAATTTAAAAAAATGAAATATTAAGTTAACAATATTGTTACATTGACGTTTCTGCGAATTGGATACCTACATGGTACCTATCAGCCTATTCATTACAATATAATGCTGTAAACATGTAGGGTGACCATGATATTTAATTGCAATAAAAATGTAACAAACTATTATTTTTTTTAAAACTGACTATTATTTTACTAACTATTATTTTTTTTTATTATTGTAGTTGTTTACTGTTGTGAATTATGGAGGAAGATTTCCCTCCTGGACTCCCTACAAAGCCCCCAGATCCCTCTCCAGACCCCCCAGACGGGGAAAATGTAGAAATTTCTGACAGTGATTCTGTCATTTTGACTTCTACCAAAAAAAGGAAATTTACTCCTTCTTCCCCAATAAAACTTGATTCGCCTTCGACTTCACAGTCCCCACCAGCACTTTCTCAACTTCCTCCAACAAACTTTTATTCTCTTCATTCCCGTGGTCCATTCATTGTATATGCCCAAAAAACTGAGCAAGGAAAAACCATCCACCCTCTTGAATTTGGCAAATTCCTATCAAATAGCAAGAATCTTTCAATCAAGCCTGGAGGTGTAAAAGCCGAGGGTCGCTTCCGAATCTCCGTTGAATTCCTCTCAGGGTCAGCTGCTAACAGTTTCATCAAAAATATCTACATTTCATCAAATTCAAAGTTCAAGGCATATATCCCTACTTTCAATGTCACTCGCATGGGCCTGGTCAGAGGTATCTCGACCGATCTGTCCATCGAAGAAATTCTGTCTTCACTTTCAACCCCCCAACACATTGGCAATCCCATAAAAGCCAGGAGGCTAAATTACAAGGACTCCTCTGAGGGTATAATTTCCTGGAAGCCCTCCCAATCTGTCGTTATCACCTTTGAAGGTCAATCTCTTCCCTCCCATATATATTTATTCTTCAACTCATTACCAGTTGAAATGTATACTTATCCCACCACTCAATGTTTCAATTGCTGCCGTTTTGGCCATACCAAAGCTTCATGCAGATCTCAACCCAGATGTTTTAAATGTGGAGAAAACCACGCAGCTGACCAATGTCCTTCTTCCTCCTCACCCAAATGTTTTAACTGCTCAGGCTCTCATACAGCTATCAACACTTCTTGCCCAGAACAATCTCGCCAAAAAAATATTAAAATTTCTATGGCCTCTCAGAACTTGTCTTTTCAGCAGGCTTCTAAACTATTCCCACCTGTCAAAAAATCATTTGCTGAGGCTTTATCCAGCAACTCCTCATCCAACCCTCTTCCCTCCTCTACAACAACTTCTTCTCGTTCAACTAAATTCTCATACAAAAACGCTATCTCTAAACCGGCTCCTGGATACGATCAGCAACAACACAACTCACTGCTTTTAAATCCCAATGGTTCATCTCTTTCAAATGCCACAAATGGGTGTGCAAATAATTATAATCCGTCCTCAATGAACTCTCTAAAACTTTCTGAAAAACTCTCCCAAGACAATTCTTCATTTATCCAAACTCTTATTATGCTTCTAATTGACCTTATTTCTTCTCAAACTAATTTACCGTCCAACGCTGCTACTATTATTTCAACATTAAAATCATTTATTCAAAATGACTCTTCAAGATGTCAGAATACTTCAGTGGAATAGCCGAAGTGCTATTTCTAACAAATCTGATCTCCTTAACCTATTAAATTCCAACTTTATTTCTTTGGCTGCTATCTCGGAGACTTGGTTTACTCCATCCACCCACTTTAATGTGGGAGGGTATTCCTGTCTCCGCGACGACCGCCCGGAAGGTTCGGGCAGTGGTGCTGCCCTTTTTATTAAAAAATCCATATCATTTTCCCCAATAAATAATATCAAACCCCCCAATGCTGACTTCCAAATGGTTGCAGCTAAAATAAAGGACACATCCTTTGTTTCAGTCTATCTTCCCCCAACAGCCCACTTCAATAAACAAACTTGGTTGCAAATTGTAAGTCAACTAAGCCCTCCTTTCTTTATATTAGGCGATTTTAATGCCCATTCCCCCGTCTGGGGTTCTGCTTTCTCCGACCGAGATGGTCGAAGTGTGATGGATTTCCTAGATCAATCCAACCTTTTCCTTTTGAATGACGGATCTCCTACTAGGATCTCACGCCCCAGCACAAACCCCAGTGCAGTGGATCTCTCGATATGTTCTACTAGTCTGGCTTCTCTCTCCTCGTGGGTGGTGTCCCCCGACCCTTGCTCCAGTGATCATTTCCCGATCACCATTACTTTTCAAACTTCTTTCCAATCGGACAAGTCTCATATTTCGACAAAGATGAAAACGAAACACACCAAATGGGATGAATTTAACTCTCATATGGACAAGTTCCTACTAAATTTACCCGCCACCGATATATTTTCCGTCAAAGATGACTATAATAACTTCAAATCAATGCTCATAACTGCAATAAATAAATCAAATCCTCCCCCTAAAACTAAATCTCTCAAAAAACTCCCTCCAACTCCCTGGTGGGATGAGGAATGTTCCAAAGTAGTAAGAATTCGGAAAGCTAAATCTCTTTCCTATCGTTACAATATGACTATGGAGAACTATCTTAAATACAAAAACGCTGAATCTAATGCCAAAAGGGTATTGAGGTCAAAAAAGAGATCCGGGTGGTACAACTTCTGCAGTTCAGTATCTCCGAACACTCCAATTTCGGAAGTTTGGTCTATGATTCGAAGATTTCGATCCTCCTTCAGTACACCATCTCCTCGAGCGTCTCATTCTAAATGGATAGATGAATTCTTGGACAAAATTGCCCCCCCTTCTGTACCTAACTTAGATGAAATAACGCCCATCTATAATACTCCTATGTCTAATCATTGGCTAGACTTTCCATTCACCTTAATTGAGCTAAAAAATTGTTTATCAACAGTCAAGGACTCATCTCCAGGCAGAGATGGTATACCTTACAGCATAATCAAAAATAGTAATGAGAATGTTCTAAACCACTTCTTAAGCATCTTAAATAAAATCTTCCTGACTGGTATAATGCCTGATGACTGGAGTTGTCAAATAATCATCCCTATTTTAAAAACAAACAAATCACCAAATTCTGGATCCAACTACAGGCCAATCGCTCTTTCATCCACCCTCAGTAAACTTTATGAAAAATTAATTAAAAACCGATTAGAATTTTTTGTCGAGAGTAAACAGCTTCTCTCTCCATCTCAATTTGGATTTAGGAAAAAAAAATCCACTCAAGATAACCTTGCCATCATCAGCACTGATATTAATTTATCAATTTCTAAACAGGAAGTTTGTCTTGCCGTCTTTATAGATATAGAAGGCACCTTTGACAATGTTTCCATCCCAATCCTGAAAAAAAAACTTCTAGGCCTTTGCCTTCCCCCCATGTTTGTCCAATCTATTATTAATCTATTTCTAGATAAAAAAAATTTCATTGAACTTCCAGATATTTCTCCTCAAAGTAGGTCTATTTGGAAGGGTTTACCACAAGGCGATGTATTGTCCCCCTTACTGTATAATATATACACTTATGATATGCATGTCACTATTCCCCCACAAGTAAAAGTTATTGAGTTCGCAGATGACATAGCTTTCTTCTTATCATCCAAATTCATCCCTCTCGCCGTCAAATATCTTAACAAAGCCATGAATGCCCTTTGCACATGGCTCACGTTAAATGGTTTTGTACTTTCAATCCAAAAGACTCAGTGTGTCACCTTCTCAAATCGCCATAAAAACCCCCCCGTTCAAATTTTATTTAAAAATTCTCCAATCCCCAACGCTTCTGAAGTAAAATTTTTGGGAGTAACATTTGATAGGAAACTTAAATGGTCTTCCCATATTAATAATTTAGTTACTAAATGCGAAAAAAATTTAAATATCATCAGATCATTATCTGGCGTTTGGTGGGGAGCTCACCCTACTTGCATCAAGTTGCTTTACAACGCACTTATTCGAAGCCATCTCGACTATGCCTGCCCACTTTTTAATAATAATAATAATAATAATAATTGTTTATTCCAGAATGTGGGGAGGTAAGTGCAATCCCACACAATCCATAAAATATAACTACAATGTTATATACAGAGATACAATTAAGTACAAATAAAATAAAGTATAAAATGTAAGTTTGATAAAGCAAATAAAACATAAGAAAAAGTAAAAGGAACTATATAGAATGGAGAGTGATATCATAAAACATTTAAATTTCTTGTAAGCTTATTGGTATATCTGAGCGATAATTATGGGGGCCAATATTTTTCTCCAATGTTTTTCGATGCTCGATCCGGAGGTCTGGCGGGATTCGATGATGAGGATGTTTCTGGAGTTATTGATCCTTCCCCTCATTCCTGCTACCCTGGATCTCATTAGGGCTGCAAAGCCGGGAACTCTTCCCTCCATGAACATCGAGGAGGCACTGCAGTACCTTGGAAGTCCGAACATTATGCGGTAGGCATTATTATATTGAATACGAAGCCTTTCCATGGTACGCTTTTTGGAATTGGCCCACAGCTCGCAAGTATACAAGGTAGTGCAGAAAGCTGAGAATAGCGTCCTTTTCACCTGCGGGCTGCAGAGTCCAAATCTTCTACTGAGCATGTTACTTTTTATGCTCAGTGCTCGCCTCTGCCTATCGATGTCGTCGTCATCCGTTAAGTTGCTGGTGATGATATGCCCTAAATATTTCGTTGTTTCTACTATTATGAGAGGTTCTCCATTCAAAAATGCTGGGGGAATCTTTTTTGGTCCATCTCTGTATTTGACGACCAGCAGTGCTGTTTTTTTCGCGTTATATAACATGTTTGTTTCGAGTGCATATTCTTCGCAGATCTTCAAGAGAATTCTTAGTCCCCTTATTGACGGAGCCATCAGCACCATATCGTCTGCGTAGCTCACGTTGTTGATGCATTGTCCTCCAATATGGCAGCCTACCCCAGCGTTATTTAACCTGTGAGTTAATTCATCCATATATATGTTGAACAGTACTGGGGACAAACAACCTCCTTGTCTGACCCCACTCTTTAAGAAAAAGGGTTCTGAGAAACCATCTTTCCATTTAACGAGGTTTTCTTGTTGACGGTGCCATGTGCCGAGAATTCGTACTACTTTCCATGGTAGACCTCTTTCTTTTAGTTTGGTCCACAATAATGGATGGTAGACTCTGTCGAAGGCCTTACTAAGGTCCAGAAAGCATGCGTAAGTTGTTGTTTTTCTCTTCCTGTAGTATTCCAGTGTCCGTTTTACGCAGAATATGGCTGAGTCCGTGGAGCATTCTGTTTTAAAACCCATCTGATTGTCTTTCGTTTTCAATTGGGGTCCGACTTGATCTAAGAGAACTCGTTCAAATATTCTGGCGGTGGCGGTGGCGATGGATATCGGTCTGTAATTTTCCTGTAAAGTTATGTCTGTCAGTTTAGATTTTACTATCGGTATTATGATTGTCTTTGTCATGTCTTTGGGTAGATAACCACTCTTTAAAATATCGGTGAACAATGTTGCCAGTAGTTTCAGAATCGCTACCCCTGCATGTTTAACGTGTTCGGTACTTAAGCCGTCATGTCCTGCTGATGTTCCGGATTTCATGTTTTTAATGGCGGTTTTCACCATGTTTGCAGTGACTATAGGGTCAATGTCATCATAGGCGTTCAAATGCGTATCGTTTGAGGAGATGGTCGGCGTGGTAGTCGCGAAATGTTTTTTGAAAATATTGGCGATTACTTCAGGATTCGTTTCTCCGTTTATGTTGCACGAGACTTTGGAACGCATGTTCAACATTTTATTAGATTTATTCCAAAATGATTTGAAGTCCCGATTGTCTAAGTCCGCTGCTATTTTATCCATCTGGAGTTGTGTCGAATTCCTTTGGCATTGTTTTAGAGCTGTTTTGAAGGCGGCACGCTTTGTCCTTCTATCCTCCGCGATGGGACCATTGTGCGGTCTCCCATTATCAATCCAGGTGAGCATCGCTTGTCTTGATTTTTCGTATTTGTCTGCAACAAATTCATTCCACCCACAGACTTGCTTATATTTTGGTGTAGTGGTATTTCCAAATATACAAGCGGCACTGTATCGTAATGCTTGTACTATACATCCGTAGAGGTGTTTTATTTTGGCACGTTCAGGGTTGCCACCGTCCTCACGAAATGTATTTTTTGGCTTGATTTTAGCTAGATAAGTTTGCGAACATGAGTTATAAATTCCGATATCACGTATATTTTTCGGATTCCATAATGCTGGATCCCTTAATGTAGATGAAAATACTTCAGATGTTACTATTCCATTCGTATTTAAAGTTAGTTCGAGGGGTCGGTGGTCAGTCCAATCAACATCGTAATGTATTTTCATCTCGATAATTTGTTTGTAAATATTTTTCGTAACTAGACAGTGGTCTAACCACCTGGTAGTACTATGCGCGTCACTGACGTATGTGTAAGAATTCTCAGGTAAAATTTCGGTGTCGGCACAAATGTATTCGAATTCTTGACAAAAAGATTTTAGCTCTATTCCAAAGAGTGAGTCGGGATTAGCGTTGAAGTCTCCGATAATAATTGAATTGATATAATCTTTGTCGTCAATGATCGTTTGTAAGGAGGCCAGGCAGTTGGTAAACTCCTCAAAGTTGTCAGTTAAGCAAGTCGGCATATAGATCGTGAAGATGGTTAAATTTTTAAATTAGTACTGCCTCAAAAAATGTACTTGATAAATTAGACAAAATTCAATCTAAATCTTTGGGAATTATAACTGGAGCGATGCAATCGTCACCCATCAATTCCCTTCAAGTAGAATGTTCTGATCCTCCTCTTTATATAAGGCGTCAACTATTTGCTGACAAATTTGTTCTTAAATGTTTAAATTCTAAATGTCATCAGGTTATCCCCAGCGTCTCGTTGTTCATTGACTCAACCCATTCATCTACAATCAGAGCTTCAACTAAACCTCTTCCTGACATCTGTAAAAATTTTAAGTCTCTCTCAGAGCTTCACATCATCCAAAATGATCTACTTCCCTTATACAAATTAAAATATAGTCACGCCACCCTATCCCCAACAATATTAGAAGCGATCGGAATCCTTAAAAGTCATTCCAATCTCCCGGCCCGAACTGTCAATAATATGTTCAATGACATTATTTCATCTAAATGGCCCAACTTTTCTCTTTTATTTACTGATGGATCCAAATCTCCCGACTCTCCTAACTGTGGTATAGGTATTAACGTTTACCACAATAATTCTAATGACAGAATATTTCATTCAATTTCAAATCAATTTTCAATATTTTCAGCCGAGTGCATTGCAATAATAGAATCTCTCAAATATATAATCAAAAATAATTTTGAACATTCCCTCGTTCTCTCTGACTCTCTCAGTTCCCTCCAAAAACTTAAATCCAGTCCTCTTCTTCATCCTGATGATCACTTTGTATGCCTTATTCGAGAGATGATAGCCTCCATTCAAAGCTCTGGTAAAACTGTAGCTCTGATTTGGATTCCTGGACATGCTGGTGTCATGGGTAATGATATTGCGGATGCCTTGGCAAAACAAGGAGCGTCCAACCCTGTTGTTACCCTCGTAAACCACATTCCCCTATCTGACATTTTTTCCATCATCAAAGATAGATCCCGCAATGTTTGGTCGGAGTATTGGCACATTGCTAGTCAATCCAAGGGAGCCTGCTATGCCTCAATACAAAGGACTATCCCATCAAAACCGTGGTTTCAGCAATTCCCTCATTTTTCCAAAAAAGAAATTTCTTCACTCATTCGAATGAGGATCGGACATTGTTCTGTTCCTTCCCATCTTTTTAAAATTCACATCCAGATTGTACATTCTGTGGTCTAGAAGTGGGAACTTTAGATCACATGTTTTTTGGTTGTCCCTCTCTAAACAAATATCCTCTCTTCTATCAAGCCTTATCTAAAATTGCCTCCCCTCCATTCAACATCTCATCTCTTCTAAGTCTGAACTCGACTCCGATTTTCATTATAATTTTGAAATTTGCCTATTTAAATAAAATTAATATTTAAATTCACCTTTCATTTCTCAATAATTTTAAATGATGGCCAAGAACACCGTTGAAGGGTGAAAGCCAGAAATAATGGAAAAAAAAAAAAAAAACCATTCTAGAGATACCATTTGTATACTATCACAATTGTGTTAGTGTTATATTTAATAATTCCAACATTGATGTCTCGCTTACGCTCTTCTTCTCCCCCTCTCCCCACAATGTATTTTAATCTAATCTTACCCTTCACAACTAAACCCATTAGGGATTAATTTAACTCGTAGCCGGTGAGCCATGCTGAAATTACATCATTTCAAATTCATAATTAGTTAAATTAAGGCTATTACAAATCAGGAACAAAACAAAGAGAGATTCTCACCTGTTTTTTGGTCACAAATACGTGTTGTTGTTTTGTGTTCGAGATGTCAAGATTAAGCGTTGGCAATGCGTAATTTCATAATGAACCACTCGCCTTTTGATTCCAATAGAGAAATGCGAGCCACAAACTCACGGACATCTCGCTAATATTGTATAAACAATATATTAAAATCCGCCAAAACTATATGATAACGGTGTAGTTCGAGATAAAAATATCAAACAACCATAGATGTACCACTCAGCCAGTACTCAGCTGTCAACAGTTTTTTTCCGAAGACATTGAGGACGGGTTGTTTCGGAGAATTTGAACAATTCATCAAATTTCAACGTTCATTTTCAAGTTCTGTGAAAGATTTTTTCAAGTTCTGTTTTTATTTCAGTTTTGTCAAGCAACTAGCCTACAATGATATAATAACAGAACTTGAATAAGTCTTTCACAGAACCCGAAAATGAATGTTGAAATTTGATGAATTGTTCAAATTCTCCGAAACAACCCGTCCTAAGAGTTTTTCATTGGTAGATATAGTTGGGCAACAATATGACGTCACAAGCCAATTTTCGATCGGAGTTATACCCCCTGGTTCATATGATCGTGATTCCTACTACATACTAGCTGTCAAAATCGGAATAATTGATGTTGTGGTACCTTACTGCCTGAAGAAAGTTTGAAAAAAGTCTTTGAGGTGGTGCATCTTTAGAAATAAAGATGGCGATGAAGGGTGTCATTTCTTTGAAAAAATATATAATTCCTTACTTGAAATAAAAATATGTACGATGCATAAAATATTTATGGTTACAAGGTAGGTATTTAAGTACCTACTTACAAATACTTATGATTTAGTGGGAATTAGGGAATAATTCTTCTAGTCCAGTCTTCGAGTCCAAATAATTCATAAAAATAAAATAGGAATACGCCTGAATAACTTAGAAGCTTTGGAAATTTCTAAATCAACAAAAAATAATTCCCAAATTTTAAATAAACAGATAGAACTAACTAACAGCCCGATTTTAAAGTTGTTTCCTTGCTCCAACCTAACCCGTAACCCCCACCCTTCCTTTGGTCCTCCCCCAACCCCTACCCCTCCCCCTCCCCCCCACCAACCAGTCTCTGATGTTCTCTCCCTCTACTACATACTTTCTCTTTCTTTTATGTTTACCTTATACCTTGCTCTGTATTAGAATTTAGTATTATATTTTATTGTCCTGAAGAAGATTGAGTCCAATCGAAACCGGTCGACGAATATACCTCAAAATAAAGTGGTTTAAAACTAAGGACGGGTTGTTTCGGAGAATTTGAACAATTCATCAAATTTCAACGTTCATTTACGGGTTCTGTGTAAGTCCTATTCAAATTCTGTTATTATATCATTATAGGCTAGTTGCTTGACAGAACTGAAATAAAAACAGAACTTAAAAATATCTTTCACAGAACTTGGAAATTAACTTTGAAATTTTAAGAATTGTTCAAGTTCTCCGAAACAACCCGTCCTAAGTGTTTGTTTTCATTTTGAATAATTCTTCTTTTACACCATTCTTGATAATTTATACATCCACTTTCTATGTTGCGAACACCTTTTCTAAGGGCGCATTTGAAGAAATCGTAATAAATATATTTTTTTATAATTGACTAGGACTATGTATTTAGTTTGGAATATTAACTAACTAACTTCTTTTTCTAGCCAATGACAGCTAGCTATTACAGGAATAACACTAACGGCTACAATATACCTCTCCCTCTATCTAATAAAAAATGTAGGCAACAGAATGAGAGGTTACAATGAAACTCTGAGCTGGAGGTCACCATTGTTGTCTGAATCAGCCATTACTATTATTTGCCAGCAGAAAAAACATATGGTGTCTAAATATATCAACCAACCAATGTAATGAAACGGCTATAACGCGGACAAAAATTAATGACTCGATGTTTTGTTTACAGGTCATCGTAGTAGACTGGAATGCACAGTCTACCAAATTCCACCCTCAGAACACTTTACAGTTGCCCAAGTGGAGAGGTAACGATGATGATACAACACTACTTGATCTTACAGCTCTTTTAAAAAGTAAGTTGCTAAATATTCTATTTTTGGTACTGACAATTTTTTGTTGTGGTATTCCATAATATATTAACAACAAATCATATGGTCTCACAAAAAACGCCTCGAAAAGAGAAAACACCACGCTTTATATTAAAATCTAGAAGTTAACCACAAAATAATTTGAATGTGCACCTTTATGAAACCAAAGGTTCGTGTATGTATGTATGAAACTTTGTGAATTTTTTTATGTGAATCAACAAAAAGTGAGGTGACAATAACTTTTGTAATATGTACATTTGTCGAATAAAATGTTTGTGTTTTTATTTTATTTTTTCGTAATCAGTAATTTTAGTTACAAAAAACGTAAGATGAGCCATTTAAATTTTGGTTTTACGTTTTCATTTAAAATTGTAATATTTTGAAAATTATTTGTTTATTTCTAATAATAAAATTAATTAATAAGTGTATTTTATCACCTTTCAAAAACAGTTATTTGGATTATGTTCGGATACATTCGGAAATGTTCCACTTATTCAGGGCCGTTTGTTTCAACAGAAAGCTAAATCTAATTTTGCTAAAGTAATAGTTATTAGTGTGGCCAGTGTAAAGAGCAGAATATTCCCCAAAATTATCTGAAAAAACACGCCGTATTATCTTTTGGTGCTGCCATACCGACGATTTGATCTATAGGAACAGACAAAACTTTAATGTCAAAAATATTGCAGTTTTTACTTTCGTATTGTACCAAAATTCTAGGATCTAAAAAATATCCTCAAATATGGCTGAATATATCAAGTAGATGTACTACTTGTTTATTGACATGGCCTTATTAAAGATTATGATAATATTATTACGGGAACAAGACTAGCAATTTTTCTTGGAAAGAAATTACGAAGATGAACTGGTTGCGAAGTAGGTAGATACTCTGTTGGTAGTGCTCAATGATATTCAATGGATTCGAGTTCTTGACGATTCAAATTCACATTTATTTTACTAGTATACAGAAAGTAAAAAGGGGTGTAGCTTATAGGTACTTCCTATTTCTTACAGCCAACCCAATTCCCAAGAAGTAGAGTATGTATTTCAATACTACTGTATTTTAATACACAAATAGAAACCGAGGCAATCGGTTTGTGGACAGTATCTGTCTAAGGTGTAGTGACACCTGTCCAAAAGGAATGCTTTCAGTGATGAAAGCACGTTGTGCATCTATTGATTGGATCAGCATGCCATACGACACAGCAGATGGCGTAGGCGACGGCTATAGCAGATGGCCACTAGTAGGTGGCCAGCAGTGATGGCCAGCAGTCGGTAGTCATCAGGAATTGGCCAGCCTTAGATGGCCAGCAACCGGTAGCCAGCCTTAGGTGGCCGGCAGTAATTGGCCAGTCTTAGGTAGCCAGCGGTAATTGGCCAGCCTTAGGTGGTAAAGATGCGTCCGGCTCAGGTGTTTGTTGGAGTGCCGGCAGTAAGTATCTCGTCGCACGTAGTCAAGCACCTGGCGGTCCGGTTCAGTTGTTCAGATGGCTGTGGATGTGATGCAGCTTTCAGTTGAGAATCAGAGACGGCAAGTCAAGTTTCAGAAAATGATCGCGTTTGCAGAGTGTTGCCTCGACCAGGTGTAAATATTGAATAACATAAATATTTTATTAGTGGTTTATATATAGTGCCTCTGCAGGTGTTTGTGTCATCGTCAGCTTGCAAAAACATGTTGTTTTTCTCAGGGCAGGTGTTCATTTTAGGTAACAACAATCTACTTACTTACAATTGTTTTGGTGCATTTAATATCTCGAGTATTCTCAACATTGTCAACATTATGATTTTGTTTTGGAAAAAGGGATCATCGAACTCGCAGGTGTGCCCGTAGGCTGGCGACCAGTATAATATCAGGCTTCCACGTTCGATATAGGCACCGACAAGCAAAAGCTTGAAGTCTCGGACTGCGTCGAAGCTGAGTTCAACTGCAACATGCCTGAACCCATTATTTTAATTACTATTTAAAATGGAATATAATAAAGTCACAAAGGTTATAGTGAAAATACGGCTAATAGGTTAGAAAAAAACAATTTATTAAGCCTTTTCCTACTTCTCCCACCGTCACCAAGTGACAAGAGATTTTTCAACATAAAATATCGCAGGAGAAATCCCGAATCATCCGAAATAATAAGTGTTTTACTATTTATTTTTTTTGTAACAAATAAGATATAATATATAATATTCTCACTGGGATCTCCTGTGCTGAGGATCTCATCAACGTGTTATTTATGCGTAGGTAGTTAAAATGTTTTTGCTTTTCGCTGTAACGTATATTGGTAATTGAAGATAACGTAACTTCTGTATGTTGTCTATGGCTTAGTTGATGAGCACTTCTATAAATTTAAATTCTAACGTGAATTTTTTAATATGTAAACACTAGATTAATGGTTAGTAAGAAAAATTACTTCAATAATTTCGGTTCATGGAATGTTAATAACAAATAGTCGGAAGAGATGCGAGATATCTTTTGTTAGAGTGTGAAACTATTAAGTTAGCTTTATGATTAATCTAAGATTGCAACACGCTGAAGCTTATGGAATAATTTTAATAAATGTTTTAAAATATCTCTTCAAATTGGCCACATTTTGGCCAGCGTGAGCTCGCGGGCGTTTGCAAATTGTAAAATATGAAATATTGTGGTTGTGGCACCTGAAAAACTGATCTAAGGTGTCAATTTTCACAATATTCATAAAAAAGTGTCAATATCTCGAAAAATAATGACTTTGACTTTTAACAAAGTCACATCATGATATTCTGGTCCATCATGAGTCGGCCTATCCAGCTCCCCAAGGGATAATGTTAACTTTTGGGACACCTTGTATATGTTAAAACCCTGTGAATTTGATTGCGATGAAAGTTCATCCACTGTGAACTTTTTTTACAAATATTTATTTTGTTTTTATTTTCAGCTATTGCCATTTCAAACGTAGAAGATGTTCGGGAGGTGTTAATTTACTATAGTCAGTTTGAGGACCCAATTGCTGCATTTAGAGAGAACCAGAGGAAACTCATGGAACAAATGGAAGAAAAGGAGAAGGAAGCGAGGTCAGCGCAGCAGCCCATGACCAGCAAGTGGTCCAGAAGTTTTCTCTCCCACAGAACTTAGTTTTAGTGTCTACTATATTATTTATAAGTACTTTATCGAGCATATACCAATCATTTTTATGGATGTAGAAAATCATAGAATAAAGAAGCACTCGAGAAATGCCTGACATGTCAGGCGAGTATAAGACAAGAGCGATGGGCTACTGGAACGTTTGTTTCCATTCAAATTTGTATGGCACTTCTAGTTATCTTCTTTATTTTATGTAGAAAATGAATGAAGATTTGGTTGTAAAATATATTATTTAATCAGTAGAAAGCAGGTTCAAATTAACGATTGAGTGACATTTTATGTGTACATTACTGAAAAAAGATAAATGTATGAATTGCAGAACTTAAATTTGCTCCAGGTTTTGTGTATTATCTTGTAAGATATAGGTTTTATCAAAATCATTTGGATTAAGTTTGCTGATCTTAACTTATGTACAATTAATGTTTACAATAGTTTTTTTTGTAAATAAAATGAAAAAATACATGTTACTGTTGCTTTTTTTATTTAATTGTAATTTATCATGACACAATGAGATCCAATCAACAATAAACTTATCGTCTTCATTTATCACTTATTGGTTATGTGAAGAGTAACCAGGTGAATTATAAGTCTGCAAGCTGTAGAGTATACTTATTCAAAATCATCTTCCAGGCTGAATTGATTCATCCACGTGTCGACTTTGAATTTGGTGTCAGCCGGTGGAGGAATTAATTCATCTATTTTTCTATCAGTTTCATCAAATTCCCAAACACTGAGTAATTCATTAGCCCACATGTCCGTATAATCATTCAGTCCTTTCAATGATCGTTTCCACCTTCTTTTTGAAGCGAGAAATTTTTGAGACTTTCTTTGCTCTCTTTGCGGATTTTGTTTTTTTAATACATCTTGAAGGTTACTCGTGTTTATTTGAGAGGACACAGTAAAAAGTAATCGGTCCTTTTTTAATAATTGTTCTGCCCAAGAATCGAGATGGATATACTTTTCACCTCCATCCAAATATTTAGTTTGTTCCTGGTCGAGCGTTTGAGAAAACACATCTCCCGCAGAATTAAGAGTGAACAAATTAAAATCATTTTGGTTATTCCAAAACTTCATTCCAGTTGTTGACATTTGAAACCTTTTCTTCAAATTAACTGTTGGGTCTAAGCATAAACCGAGTTTTTGTGCGTTGTCCAGTGTTTTTTTAATACAAGGGGGATGCCAGGGAAAATAGATTTCCGAATCACTAACATTTAAATCTTTTGTTTTTATTTCCTCATTGAAACGATGCATTATAATACATAAATCTTCTGATAATTGACTGCTAACACTAATCATTTCTCTGTCTTCTAATGCTTCTGTACTTATGAAGAGTGGGGGATATTTTAGACCATGGCTCCATTTTGCTACAAATGTATCTGTTTTAAGATATCTTAAATCACAAAGAAATAAATTATGGATGGTTCCTACAAAAAGAGCGTTGGGTTTGTTTGAGCAAATTTTTGAGGAAGTCATATTATCGCATTCCATTAGAAATACGGGAGATATAATATGAGAGTTTTGACGATTCCTGCTATCTAGAATAGACAAATGTTTCTTACAGCTTTGTAAGATGGAGTTACTATCAAATATCTGTATGGATGACCAGTTATTAATTGTCTCACTCAGGGCATTATTATTTACTATATCTGTTGTCTTATCAGCATCAATATCATACATCTTAACTGTCCCTTTTGTATTTACAGTGATAACACCGTTGTACGCATCATCAAAAGCAAAACCGGTAAACGGAATCTCTGCATGAAGTGTTTTCAAGGGTTTTGGTTTGGTGCTTTCCTCATTTGAATCTAGACCGATGAGATTTATTTGGTGTTTTTGTCGGAGACCAATAACATTTCCTTGAGGCATTTTATGAAACATGGTTTCATGAATAAGCCCGTGGTTTTCACAAACATATTTTTTAGATATATTTTTTTGTCCCTGAATTGAATCAATATTTTGAATACCTGAAAAGACAAAATTGATTAAACAAAATATCAACAGTTAAAAGGCCATCTCTATATTCACATAAAAATAATATTATTAAAGACTCACCTAATTCATTATTAGATGATTTCAGTAAATAGGTGTTGCCAGCTATATCAATGAGGCACAAGTTGCCATTTCCACTCAAGTACCAGTTATAGTAACTGTCAAAATAAGGGTCAGGATCTTCGTGCAATAGCCTAGTAAACTTTAAAAGGTAAACTGGAATTTCGGCAGCCCCATTACAGTTTAATTTTACTTCTGTAATTCTATGTTCTGAAAAAAAGACAAACATTTGTGCAATTTCATGGATATATAATATTTATTTAAATGATATCTGTGATAAACCAGAACCGCAAACCAATTTTATAATACTAACCAAATTTACAGTATTCAAATCTGACAAATGAAAAACACTCCAAGATACAGAAAAAGCAAAATAAATATACTTTGCAACTGTGCTGGAAACAAACCCACCTTACTCAAAAGTCAAATACGTAGACGATTATCCTACTTAGGTCTTCAAAAATGTCACTTTAAACAGCTATTGAATGTATGCTAAATATTTCCCTAACCACCGTACTTTTAATGGGCACATATTTAACTTAATTACTACAAGAAACACGATTTACTAATTGTTAAAAGATGCATTTTTATGCATGCAGTTCAAAATGTACCATATAAAACGATCATCTTGCCGCCATTTGGGACATTTTTGTATGGATTGACAATTATGAAAGTTTAGTTTCAATGTAAATATGCAAAAAATACTTAATTAATCCAAACTAATAACCTAGTTTGTGCATGTAAATAGTTGTTTCTTGTGGTAATTATTCTTGAAACGAGGTGATTTCCGTAATCTGTGCCTAAAAGTGCGGCGGTTAGGGAAATAATTACCGAATGTATTTGTCTATTTAAATAATAAAGGACTCACTCATCAGTTTTTTATGGGCCGTTTTCATTATTCTTATTTTGTATTTCCATGCATCTTTGGAAGATGCGTATTGGCCACATGGATCATTCATTTTAATAGCATCTGGTGAAGTAATCGGTATTGGCAGAGAGCTTCTATATGGGAATGGTTTGTACGATATTTGACTGGGACCACTGTCATCAGAATTTACGTACAAATTCTGGGATAAGAACAAATGATGTGGAAGATAATACGTTCGATGATCTTCAGAAACTTTCTTATAAAAAATTGATGCATTTGGATTTGTCATAGTGTTTTAGTTTAAAACAATTATACGACAAATTAACAAAAACGGAATATAAACAAATCGGCACATGGAAATGACAACTGACGTTTAACAGAACACCATGGACAATGCATAAATCAACTATCTATAGATTGATAACTCCGCCCTCTTTCCATACGTTTGCTTTCGTCAAGTTTTAACCATAGATCTGGCAAATTTGAATACACCACGCATCGCCGACGTCACAGCACACCATCGACAAAGGATAGAGGAAATTTTAAAAAAAGGCGCAACCATAGACAATTTAATTCTGCTTCGGAACCTACCTAAAACCCAATTCATTAGCCTAAAACATAAGTCAAATGTCACCCAAGACCACAAGGTCCCATCTGACAAAGCCCTGTCCTAAGAAAGAAATGACCTTTAAAGTAACTTCCTTTACAGCTCATTTTCTCAGGACAGCGTTTTATCAGAAGGAAGCTGAAAAGCAAACTCATAATTACATGTACAATAATTTTATTTTTTAAATATAAACATGAAATACAATAATATAAGCACAAAACACATTTAGAAGGTGAAATTACTGTATCAATATAAAACTAGCTGTTGGAAATGATAGTTATTTTCTTTCAACATCCAACGGCAATTGAAAAAAATATTGTCAATAAGGCAGTCAAAGATTCAACCTACTGTTTTAGCGTCTAATTACATTATTATTATTTTTGTTTCCCTCCTACTTATCTTATTACTTAAATATTTATACCTTTCATATATTAATAGTAAGTATATAATACTTTTTAGTTTTAAAAACTTTATATGCCTTTTAGATATTTTTAACTTAGGAATAGTACACAACATAAAGAATGTAACAGTGTAAACAGAAAAGTAAATTTAACAATAGGTTATTGTTTTAACAATACATATTGGCACCTGATAAATAAATAGGGTATAATAATAACAAATAAAAACACCAAATACAAGAGTAAAATTTAAAGAAGGTGTTGAGAGAATATTCATTATGATGTCAAGTATGTAATAAAAAAGTAGAACTATATATAAACTAGACGTATGAAATAAACTAATTCGACTATTTTTTTATTAACACTAGTCGGTGACTGAAAATGGGCTGCAGACTAATACAGCCAAACTGAATAATGTAAACTCCGCATCAGAGAATATTTGGCTTAAAATTACAAACGATAACAATATTTGACTTGTATATTTATTTTTTCGTTATTATTCTACTACTCATATAGAGATGTCAATAGAAAATGAATTGGCAATGATACACCACAACCATACAATGGACCTGATTTAATGAGGAGCATGGCAGTACTAAGATACTTAAAAGACGCTTATAGGAACAAATTGTGGTCTTAATTGGTTTTAACTTATTAAAATAAATTAGTTATGACAACCATTTCTTCCTATATTTAGCATATTTTAAATGTTGCAGTACTGCTATTTTCTTCATGGAGTCAGGTCCATTGTATGGTAGTGTATCCTTGCCAATTAATTTTCTATTGACATCGGTACACCATGCATTGATTATAAATGGTACAGTAATCTTGATAATGAATTGAATAAATTTTTTTATGTTCGTTACAATTAAGCCAATCAAAACATATATATTTGGCAATGGTTTCTTCAATAACGGGCACAAGATATAAATTTTCGCAATTATAATTCAGTACATACTCGACGACATAATGAATTTCAAGAGCGTTGATAGCAAATTTCTTAGTGGGATCATATGGGTCACCTATGCAAGATATTTTACATCTATGTTCTGCCATCCCCTGTGCAGCAACAGCAACGCTGCTGGTTGCAGAGAAGACATGACTGGGTCCTGCACTCATTTCTGGAAAAAAAATATATCATAGTTCTTGAAGAAATTGAAGTAAAGATTGACATATTAGAGGAACAAAACTAACAATACTATTCCCTTTTAAGTAATATAAAACAGATGTGTACCTTCATTTTCTACTAGCTTCCCCTGTGCAGCAACGGGTACGCTGCTGGTTGAGATGTTATGCTCTGAAATAAATATAATTATTACATTAACCGAATTAACAAAACATATTATTATTATTATAGGCTGATGCAGTATAGAATACCTTTTAGGATGTAGTCATGATACGTGCTGAACACCATTCTCGAAATGGACTCTCAGAGGTTATGGTTGGAAACTTGTGTCGAATAGTCTCTGTCCGTACATCCTTTCACACAATACGTTAAGGACTTTATCGGTAGGCACATAAATGTTATTTATCACACATAAATCAACTGTTTCACACAACCAGATATTTGACAATTTTATGATGACAAACAACGGCGTCTGTCAAACTTTTCTTAAGGTGCCTGTAAACGATCAAATTTGTTTGTCAAATTTTACGTTTGCTCGTCACGTGTTTGATGAGCAAGGCCTGGCAAGGCCGCAAACGTTCAAATGAAGTTTGTCAAATATTAGTTCATTTATTTACAGCTTTCGCCGGGAATTGTCTTTTGACGTTTATTGTATCCGGTCTGAAGTGGGGTGAATAGCGAAATATTTTGTGTTGTTAAAAATGACGGATGCGGACAAAGCATTTCTTGCGTTGACATTAGCTCGTGTCTTAAAAAGAAAAAAAGAAGGTGTTGGTCTAGAGAATGGCTAAAATTAAGAGCTAAATATACCCATGAAAATTTGCTTAGGGATATATTACGTACAGAACCAGAAGATTATGGTAACTTTCTGCGAATGGATAACCCAACCTTTAATTACTTGTTAGAATTACTTCGTCCTCGCATTGAAAAAAAGGATACAGTTATGAGAATGTCTATTCCCGCATCTCAAAGGCTATCGATAACTCTGCGATATTTGGCAAGTGGAGCTGATTTTGAAGATTTAAAATTCTAATCCTGCATTGCGCCTCGTACACTCAGCGACATTATTTTAGAAACATGTGAAGCGATAAATGAAAAATTACTCAATATTCAGGTAAGTTTTATTAATTTTGGTAATTATTCGGAATCGCTGGACAAGGATTATATGAAATATTTTTAAATAAAACCTTCTGATTTACCTTAATTACTATAAAAGGAATCTGACTGCATTTGGGATATTTTTAATTATAGCATTTTAATTTTTAATTGAGTAAATCGAAAATTCACTTTCGTTGTATGGGATGACAGCTGGAATGATTTCTGTTGATAAAATTTTCTTTTGTTGATTTGCTGATACGAGTGGCTATATTTTTTACCATGTGCAAATACTAGGTAGGTACTATTTAAGCCAAACTCGAAAAATAAAATAAAGATATTTGGGTATGTTTTATGGGTAAAATTCGGTTTATGGGAGTCACTCGAATAACCGAAATTGAACTTGATTTAGACTAATTTAGGGCTGGGGAATCCGAATCTGTAAGAGGTGGGGGTCGGCACTATTAACTGAGTTATAGGGTTTTGAAATTTCGTACGCGATACTTAAAAACCATGTTTTATTTATCAATTTATGACATAAGAAAATCAAATTAGTGACGATTTATTAGTCTCACATTTCAGAAGTGCCAACCAAAAAATAAAAAGTGTTGCCATATGATGATAATATTTTTTTACAAAATAGGTTAGGTTTTTAGTTTGGGTTAGAGTAGGCAGAAGAACATGGGAAAAAGGTATTATAATTAAATCACAAACCAGTCTATACAAACCTAGCGTAGCCCACAAACTACTTTAAAACTGGGATATAACTCTAAAGGGGACGCGAGCAGGCGTTATTAAAGGGGCATTTTTTTGTAACAGGAAATACCATGGAAAAAAGGTATTAGAATTAAATCACAAACCAGTCTATACAAACCTAGCGTAGCCCACAAACTATTTGAAAACTGGGATGTAACTCTAAAGGGGACGCGAGCAGGCGTTATTAAAGGGGCAATTTTTTGTAACAGGAAATAACATGGAAAAAAGGTATTAGAATTAAATCACAAACCAGTCTATACAAACCTAGCGTAGCCCACAAACTATTTGAAAACTGGGATGTAACTCTAAAGGGGACGCGAGCAGCGTTATTAAAGGGGCAATTTTTTGTAACAGGAAATAACATGGAAAAAAGGTATTAGAATCAAATCACAAACCAGTCTATACAAACCTAGCGTAGCCCACAAACTACTTGAAAACTGGGATATAACTCTAAAGGGGACGCGAGTGGGCGTTATTAAAGGGTCATTTTTTTGTTATAGAAAATCACAGTTAGGTTAGGTTAGGTTATATATATATATATATATATATATATATATATATATATATATATATATATATATTTACATATATTTATATATATATATATAAATTTAATATTTACAAGATTTTAAATAATAAACTACAAATCTGGCAAATGATATTTAATTTTCTGAATTTTCCATGCATTGATATTATTATTATATGGCAAAACTTTTTATTTTTTGGTTGGCACTTCTGAAATGTGAGACTAATAAATAGTCACTAATTTGATTTTCTTATGTCATAATTGATAAATAAAACATGGTTTCTATGACATGACTCATGACTACCATGACTACCACAACACGGGCATTAGCCTAGTGTGGGAGTTATTAAGTACACAAAAATTGTAATTCATAAAACTCACTGAATAAATAATAAAAAAAAAAAAAAAAAAAAAAAATGTATCGCGTACGAAATTTCAAAACCCTATAACTCAGTTAATAGTGCCGACTCCCACCTAATTCTTACAGATTCGGATTCCCCAGCCCTAAATTAGTCTAAATCAAGTTCAATTTCGGTTATTCGAGTGACTCCCATAAACCGAATTTTTTCCTGTTTTATAAAATAGAAAAATTAAAAAAAGGTGAGGTTATTATAGATTAGGTTGGTTTATTATTAGGATTTAGGTTAGGTTAGGATAGATTGGATATTATAGGTTAGGTTGGATTATTATAGGTTAGGTTCGATTATTATAGGTTAGGTAGGATTATTATTAGGATATAGGTTAGGTTCGATTATTATAGGTTAGGTTCGATTATTATTAGGATATAGGTTAGGTTAGGTAAGGTTGGATTATTATAGGTTAGGTTAGGTTGGATTATTATCGGTTAAGTTAGGTGTGTTGGGTAAGGTTTTTATATATGTTAGGTTAGGATTTAGGTTAGGTTAGTTTAGGTTTGGTTATTATAGGTTAGGTTAATATAGTTTAGGTTAAATAAAACAATAATTATAATAATACCTAAATATAAATAATTTAAGTTTTTTAAGTAACATAGAAATATTTTTCGAGTTTGGCCAAAACAGTACCTAACTAGAATTTGCATTCTGAAATGATTCAAATTCTAGCTACTCGTATGTATTCTAGCTACTACATAGTTATAGGTTAGGTTGGTTTATTATTAGGATTTAGGTTAGGTTAGGATAGATTGGATATTATAGGTTAGGTTGGATTATTATAGGTTAGGTTCGATTATTATAGGTTAGGTAGGATTATTATTAGGATATAGGTTAGGTTCGATTATTATAGGTTAGGTTCGATTATTATTAGGATATAGGTTAGGTTAGGTAAGGTTGGATTATTATAGGTTAGGTTAGGTTGGATTATTATCGGTTAAGTTAGGTGTGTTGGGTAAGGTTTTTATATATGTTAGGTTAGGATTTAGGTTAGGTTAGTTTAGGTTTGGTTATTATAGGTTAGGTTAATATAGTTTAGGTTAAATAAAACAATAATTATAATAATACCTAAATATAAATAATTTAAGTTTTTTAAGTAACATAGAAATATTTTTCGAGTTTGGCCAAAACAGTACCTAACTAGAATTTGCATTCTGAAATGATTCAAATTCTAGCTACTCGTATGTATTCTAGCTACTACTACCAGAGAAAATGTCATCAACAGAAATCCACAGAAATCATTCCAGCTGTCATCCCATACAACGAAAGTGAATTTTCGATTTACGTAATTAAAAATTAAAATGCTAAAATTAAAAATATCCCAAATGCAGTCAGATTCCTTTTATAGTAATTAAGGTAAATCAGAAGGTTTTATTTAAAAATATTTCATATAATCCTTGTCCAGCGATTCCGAATATTTACCTTAATTTTAATCATACAGTACATCAAAAGATTTTAAATAATTAGCTGCTGTTTCAACTTCTTCTTCATCGGTAGAACTAATAATTGTCCGATTTGACGGTGAACGAATGTAAAATCACAGACTGCTGTCCTGACTGCAAAGTCCCATATTCTATTGCTGGAGTATGTGATGGTGGCGGAGTATGTGATGGTGATGGAGTATATGATGGTAATTGAAAATTTGGTGTAGGAGATGGAGAGTGTGGAGTAGGTGAGGAAGTGTATTGTCTATGGGACCATGTTTGGGTTTCAGGAGGTGGGCTAATTATGACAGAATATCTATGAAGGCTTCCAACTTCTCCTTCAAATAATATGTCATTCTGCAAGCCTTCTTTGGTCAACAGACATTCTTTCCAACTTAAAGGCCCAATTACTCGCCATTACTGCAACTTCACTTTCCGGTTTCTTAAAATGCTCTTTTGCCAATAACATTAAGTCCTGTTGCAAATTATCATGTTTTTTCTTCTTTTTTGCCGGCTCCGAACTTATCGATGATTGAGATGAATCAAGTGTCGGTGTTTCCTGTAAACAATGAACAACAAATTATAAATATAATAATGCCCATTTATTTTCTTTCAGTTACCAACAACAGAAGAAAATTGGAGGACGCTGGCGAGACAATTTGAAAACCGATGGCAATTTTCTAACTGCATTGGGGCTGTAGACGGAAAACATGTTACACTATTAAAACCTGAGAATTCCGGTTCCCATTATTATAATTACAAGGGATCATTTAGCATAGT
Organism: Hesperophylax magnus; assembly: GCA_026573805.1. Taxonomy (NCBI): domain Eukaryota; kingdom Metazoa; phylum Arthropoda; class Insecta; order Trichoptera; family Limnephilidae; genus Hesperophylax; species Hesperophylax magnus. The sequence continues at coordinate 157,172 of JAIUSX010000399.1, read as the reverse complement.
GCTTATGGCCATAGCCAATGCAGACTATGAATTCATCATGGTTGATGTTGGCACTAATGGTAGAATATCAGATGGAGGAGTGATAAAAAATACAAAGTTTTGGAATCACTTTGAAAATAAACAGTTACATATTCCAGGTCCTGAAGCATTACCAAATACAGAAAAAAGAATGCCCTATGTATTTGTGGGCGACGAAGCTTTACAGTTGCATCCAAATTTTATGAAACCTTACAACAAAAATGTCTTAAATGATAACAGAAGGATTTTCAATTATCGTTTGTCTCGTGCTCGACGAATTATTGAAAATGTGTTTGGTATTCTTACAAATCGTTTCAAGATTTTTCAAAAATCTATAAAACTATCTCCTGATAAAGCGAAAATCATAGTCATGGCGTGTTGTCGTTTACACAATTTACTTATGAAACAAAAAAATTATATTCGACCCGGAGAAATAGATGTCGAAGATGCTGTCACGGGGACTATTATACCTGGTTCTTGGAGAAATGAACAAAATCAAATGTTAGAAATTGAACAAACTCGAGCAAGGAACGATGCTTTACAAGCAAAACAAGTTAGAGATGACTTTTGTGAATATTTTAATACCGTGGGCGCTGTTACATGGCAAAACAAATGCTTACAGTGATTTAATACTACGTGACTACGATAAAATTGTGCTTCTACTGCTACCTGTTGCTCTATGCTGCAAATACTTGGGTCCTCTTCCATCTGATCCTCCAAAAATTGCAGCTCCTTATAGTACCACAGTGTGGGTGCATATACATCATCGATTCCAGAGCCAGAAAGCTTCGATTTTTTTATTTTGTTCGACTCACGTCTGTATGTCGTTCGTAAAATGTTGATTTTTTTTTCACGTCTTCTTCCGTAATATTGGCGCGAAATACTTTTAATAAATCCGTTATTGTTTTTATTCCTATGTTTCTTTTATTCTTGTCCATATAGTCCCTGCATTTTACTTTCCACAGTTGCGGCAGATCGCGATATATGGATATAAAATGTAATAAAAAGTCTCTTTCCCTTATAACATTCGATGACGCAGCACTCTCCATAGTGATGGCAACACGAAACTGACGTTTGTTTGATTAACACCCCCGCAAACGTTCAAACATGTTGTCAAATATCCTTCAAACTTTCCGTCAATCAGAATTTCTGACAAACACGTCAAACACGTAGTTTGTTTGACAAGCACATCAAACAAGGCCGCAGACGTTCAAATAATTTGACAAACACGTAAATTTGACAAACAAATTTGATCGTTTACAGGTACCTTTACAGTTTTTTAGAGGAAGTGAAATGGCGGGAAGCATGAGTCGGCCACCTAGCGGCGAGAACACGCATTACACCGTTTGCGAACCCTCTCTTTCTGGCGCACGAGTCTTATGGTAAAGTGAGCGAGAAACAAAAAAAATACGCATCGCCTACGTCACAAACATAGATTTTTACCATGTCTATAATTTGTGTTGACGTTTTTAAGCGGAGTTATACCCCCCTGGGACAATGGACATAAATAATTTATGGTAGAGGAGAGGCGTATTTATCGTACCCAGTAAAAGTACCGGGTATATTCATGCCGTACTTTGTACTTGTGACAAATCTCCAAAATACCTGGTTCCAAAATATTTAGTTTAATATTTGTATCACAGGTCTTGAAGTACTTCGTAGTTTAAAAGGTATGCATATGCAATTAACATTTTTATAAATAATTAATAAGATTCGAATATCTACATACGTACAATTAAAATAAATTATTATACAAGTTTTTTAAGTACAAAGAAAAATATTTTTACGTACATTATTATTGTGCTGTAATTTCCATTTGCTGTACTTTGATATCTGTTTTATATAATATTGTAAGCTCCTGCTGAATAGCTACTTAGTGTAGCCAGTGGGTACAAATTCCCATTAATAATATTTATAATGTACCTCTTAATAATAAGACAGTAATTATATGCCGTTTTGTTAAAAATAACCTCTAAATCTCATGTACGTTGTAGGCGCCTACTAGAACCCAAAACAAACCATTCATTCATTTGTAATTTGTATGCAATTCACAAATTATTATTAAGTAAATAAAGTTATTTTACTACAGAAAGCGTTTCATTTTAATTACTAACTAAGAGACACCGATGTTAATTTCATTCATGTTAATTTCAAATAAATTAAATATATTTGTTCGTAGCATAGGTAGCAGATATATTATGTTTATATGAACGAACACATGTCACTTGATGAGTTTAATATACCTATACTATTGTTAAACCAACTATTGTTACAACCCTTCCAAAAAACGACACAATGTAAACAAACTGAAGTGCTATTACCAAAATGTCAGAGGCATGAAAACTAAACTTAAGGACTTTAAAATACATGCCCCAACACTGCCACATGACATCCTCATTCTTACGGAAACCTGGCTGGAACCATCCATCAACTCTGCTGAGCTTGGTCTACCCCACCATCATATTTACCGGTCTGACAGAAGTCAACAAACCAGCGCTAAATCTAGAGGCGGTGGCGTCATGATAGCTGTCAACAAGATACATCCTTCAAAACTTCTGAAAACAAAAAATTCTAATGTAGAGCAAGTTTACATTTTACTAAACGGCAAAAATCAAAAAAATATCATAGGCAGTGTTTATATTCCGCCATCATCAGATATAAGTGTATATAAAAGTCATTTCGAGGATATTGAACAACTGTCGTTTAAATTTCCAAACAGTAAAATCACTATCATCGGTGATTACAATTTACCAAAAATCAACTGGGGTACCCGCGACAATTCTACATTATCTCAAAACTCTAGCTTAACTGACACAGAAAAAGAAATAGTTGAATTATGTGATTTCCTTAACCTAGTTCAATTAAACAATGTAAAAAATGACAATAATAGATTACTAGATATTGTTCTTTGCACCGACTTGTCAACTGCGGTTGAAAAGTCATTCGATTCAGTTCTTCCCCCTGATTCTCATCACCCACCTTTAGATATTACTGTATTATGTAACCCTATAAAATGCCAAATTAAAAACCAGACACAATATCCTAACTTTAATAAAGCCAATTATGTTGCAATACGCGATTAACTATACAACACTGACTGGTCTATACTAGATGGAGGTAATCTCGATGAGAATATTAAAGCCTTTTACGATCATCTATATAAAACCATAGAAAACTTTGTCCCAATTAGTTATAAACTATCTTCAAATTTCCCTCGCTGGTTTAGCAAGGACCTCATTAACATAGTAATTGAGAAGAAAAAAGCGCATAAAATTTACAAAGAAACAACAAATCTTTCTGATTTTATAATTTTCAGCAAGCTGCGAAAAGATTGTAATAAATTATCAAACATTTGTTATAATAATTACATTAAGAATGTGGAATTTTCGATTGGTAACAATGTAAAACATTTTTTCAACTATTGTAAAGCTCAAAATAACAACAACCTTGGCATACCTGAAACTATGCACTATAAACTGAAAACTTCCTGTAAAATCAAAGATATTGTCAATTTGTTTGCAGATTTTTTTAAGGATGTATATGAAACAGATATCCCTGATGAAGACATTCCAAACTTTGAGTCCGACATAAATTTACAACTATCTCAGATACATATTGAGATTAAAGAAATTGCAGCATGTATCAAACTACTGGAACCTAAATCGTGCTCAGGGCCAGATAAAATTCCCCCCGTATTTCTAAAAAACTGTGGGAGTAGTGTCTCTTACCCTCTGTACCTACTATTTAATCAATCACTTTTAACAGGCAAGTTCCCACAAATATGGAAAAATAGCTTTCTCACTCCAATATTTAAAAGCGGAGACAAGTCTTTAGTTGAAAATTACAGACCAATATGCATACAATCGTCAATACCAAAAATTTTTGAAAAGTTAATTCTCCAAAAAATATGTTCTTGCATAAAATTTAATATCTCATCATTTCAACATGGTTTTATCTCTGGACGATCTACCTTAACTAACCTTACACTGTATGAACATTTTATCTCTGGTGCTCTTGCTAACAGAGAACAAGTTGATTCAATTTACACGGATTTTAGTAAAGCCTTTGATAAGGTTTGCATTAAAATTCTTATAAATAAATTGTCTAAATTAGGAATAAGTGGTAATTTATTATGTTGGATTAAGAATTATTTATCAAAACGTGTACTAACTGTATGTATTAAAGAACACCTGTCTTACGAATTTGAAGCCACTAGTGGTGTGCCTCAGGGTTCGCACCTTGGTCCAATATTGTTTATACTATTCATAAACGATGTCACTTCCATATTCACTGATGTTAACATATTATTATTTGCTGATGACATGAAAATATATAAAATCATAAAAAATATATACGACTGCTTGTCCCTCCAATCCAATTTTATAAAATTCGTAGAATGGTGTACCATTAACAAACTTACACTTAACATAAAAAAATGTCAAATCATGAGTTTCTATAGAATTAAAAACCCTATCAAATATAGTTACTCTTTTAACAATCACAGTTTATTGTCAGTACCTGTAATAAGGGACCTTGGAATAACCTTCGACTCTAAACTACTATTTACCAATCACATTGATATAATAACTGGTAAAGCAATGAAAATTCTGGGCTTCATTGTAAGAATTTGTAAAGATTTTAAAAATATCCAAACATTTAAAATACTATATACAACTATGGTTAGGAGTCATTTAGAATACAATTCCTCCATATGGAACCCTTTCTACAAAAGCCATGCAAACTCCATTGAAAGAATCCAACGCAAATTTCTTAGATCAATTAATTTCAAATTAGGTATTCCCGCGGTTGACATAAACTATGAATCTTTATTACAAAAAATGAGACTCTTATCGTTAAAAGACAGAAGAATACTCAATGATCTTATTTTTTTATTTAAAATAAACAATAACTGGTTTGACTCCCCTGAATTGGTCTCATTAATAAATTACCATGTACCTAGTAGACCGACTCGACTCAAAACACCTTTCCACTGTGACAATACTATGACGAACGCAGAACAAAACTCAACCATAAATCGCTTGCATATTTTAGGCAATGAATATGCTAATATTGATCACGCTGCCGGTAATCTGTCTTCATACAAAAGATGCGTTAAACTAAATTTGTTTGCTAGTACCACGTAAATACATCATGTAAACATAATATGCCTACCAGTACTTCTAAAACCATTAATGCACTAGAAATCATAAGTACTTGTAAAATTTATCATATCGGTTAACATAATCCAGGATTTATTACTTTTTATATTTAAATCTTTGTCGGTACCTTGAAATAGGTATCTTATTGGTACATTTTATTGTTTTATTTCAATCTTTAAACTTTTATTTTTACTTTTTCCTAATAATTTATGGTTTGTACTTTAATACTTTATATTTTAAACTATTCACTTTACAATTTACTTTTATACATTATAGTTTTTATACACTACTTATTACCTTACTTTTTACCTATTTTCTTAAATTTTACTAACATTTATACTGTTATTCTTCATGTTGTTGTACTATTATAAGTATGTCAATTATGTTAATGGCACATGTTGTGCCGTTTATGTGTAAATAAATAAATAAATAAATAAATATACTGAATATTGTATACTGCCCGAAGAAGCTACGGTTGTAGTGAAACCCGATCAGCATTAAATATAAAAATGGTGTTTGCTAAGTTATTGGTTTATTTTATTTTTAATATACACTACCCGAATGTCCCGAATAGATGATACATAACCTAAAAATAACATAGGTAGGTAACCTTCAATTGTGAAAAACTATCACCATGAAAATCTTTTACACATAAACTATACCTACTGGAAACGTAAATCGTCACCTAAAAGTATTAATTCATAATTTACAATTCACACACGAGGTTGTTTATAACATCAACATGCTTCAGTAGGCAGCCAACAATGTACTTCGTTTGTCAAGCAATCTGAGATATTTTGACATCTCGAAATATAACCTCTCGAATGTGAGAATCGATTTGCGTTTTCGAACGAATTCTGACAGTTTGAAAACGATTATCTCGGACTGAACATTCGAATGATTTCTGACATTTCAGAGCGATTCTCTCGATTCCACTTTCGATGACATTTGAAAACGATAATTTCGGACCGTGCATTCGAATTAATTCTGACCAATCACAACGCTTGGCTGGCATCGATTATTTCTGACCAATCACAGCGACGACTTTCGATGACGTTTCAAAACGATTGTCTCGGAGTTGCATTCGAATTAATTCTGACCAATCACAACGCTTGGCTGGCATCGATTATTTCTGACCAATCACAGCGACGACTTTCGATGACGTTTCAAAACGATTGTCTCGGAGTTGCATTCGAATTAATTCTGACAATGAATCGAGATATTTCGAATGGTAAAAAAGATCGAGTAAAACATCGATGATTCATCGATTCCGCCCATCGCTATACCACTGGGATCTTCCACATCCGCTACAAGATTGTGGAGGGTGGCCGAACTCCACTATTGAAAAATACTTCGCAGATTACGATTTGGTTTCAGCGCATTCGAAGATAAAGTCACGAAATAGTTGACTTTTAATGAACCTTCCGTAGTATTCCAGGAATAATACGGCGGTAGAGGTGACGGAAAGGCTCCTGCATTGAATTTATCAGGTAAAAAATCAACATAATCATTCAATAACAAGAATCTTATGTCTTGAAAATAAAATACAGATCTTTGTGAGGTTATGATGTGTTAAAAAATTCTGGTAATTTCCTAGGTATTGCTGACTACTTGTGCGCACTTAATCTGATCAAATCCCACACCAGGGTCTACCATCTTTACGAAGATGTATTCAGGGCAACGCAAAATGGTCAGTAGAAGAGAAGACTTGTTATTTTACATGTAATTCATCAACAATGTCACCGGCCAAATGACCGTTGAAAAAGTGTCATATTCATATCGATCAATTGAAACGAAAACATTGGCAAAACCAATAAATATATTAATCCACTGCTTTTAGGAAGAATAGGAATGAGTATTAGCGTTGATTGGAATGAACCAGAAAATCCAAATTCTGCTGCCGATGTCGAGGCGTTTTAAACAGGTTTTGAGTTAACAGTAAGTTAGATGATATTACAGACAGCAATGTAGGAAAACGTGTTAATTTAATTTCATGACCATATAATATAAGTTTTGTTAAAATGATGTTACTGTTTCATGCTTAATAAATAATTTCTAGGCAGTGTAATACGCCTTACAACATTACGCTACGAATGTACAAAAAATAAAAATCATGTAAAAAACTCTCAAACATTATTTATTTTGAACACCTGTAAGTAATATTATTCCTTCTTGTTCCTCCCCTCCCTTCCCTCAACTTCCCTTCTCGGTGCCCAGCACGCCTAAGGTCCCCGTGACCCGTGACTCGCCGTCCCCAGATACCCATGGTAGGTATAAAATATTTAAGAATATTTTGTACCTCCGCATGCCTCGGGTCCGGGAGTCGCTATATGCACAGCGACTAGTCGACAGGGGGCGTGGCCAACATATCCGAGCATACCCGAGCTGTTCCAAGTTTTTTTATGTTAAATTCCGTCAAATTAGTATTTACCTAATATGTGTGCGTTGTGATTGAAATTTATTAGCTGGATTTTATTTTTTTACGTTCAAATTTTATTTAAGTTAACTATTTCTGCGATGTTGAGCGGCTACGATAAGTTTGTGTAACATGGTTTATGATGAAAAAGAAAATGCCCCCTTTATACCGCCTGCTCGCGTCAAGGCAAGAAAAACATCCCAGTTTTCAATTAGTTTAGCGGCTACGCTAGGTTTGTGTAACATGGTTTGTGATTCAAAAGAAAGTGTCCCTTTTATACCGCCTGCTCGCGTCAAGGCAAGAAAAACATCCCAGTTTTCAATTAGTTTAGCGGCTACGCTAGGTTTGTGTAACATGGTTTGTGATTCAAAAGAAAGTGTCCCTTTTATACCGCCTGCTCGCGTCAAGGCAAGAAAAACATCCCAGTTTTCAATTAGTTTAGCGGCTACGCTAGGTTTGTGTAACATGGTTTGTGATTCAAAAGAAAGTGTCCCTTTTATACCGCCTGCTCGCGTCAAGGCAAGAAAAACATCCCAGATTTCAATTAGTTTAGCGGCTACGCTAGGTTTGTGTAACATGGTTTGTGATTCAAAATAAAGTGTCCCTTTTATACCGCCTGCTCGCGTCAAGGCAAGAAAAACATCCCAGTTTTCAATTATTTTAGCGGCTATGCTAGGTTTGTGTAACATGGTTTGTGATTCAAAAGAAAGTGTCCCTTTTATACCGCCTGCTCGCGTCAAGGCAAGAAAAACATCCCCGTTTTCAAATAGTTTAGCGGCTACGCTAGGTTTGTGTAACATGGTTTGTGATTCAAAAGAAATTCAGGCTTGTTGAAGCTGGAGTTTCCTCAGTACGAGATGTGTCTATTGTTGGAGCAATTTATCAAACATAAATTTCAGGATGAGGCAGAACCTGATCGGCTCAATTCAGGGTTTATCTGTCATGTTTTTAAAGGGGTTTGTTCCCTCAATGTTTATATTTCCTTTGTGTGGTGTAATGTATTATTTTCCATTAGTAAAATAATATCAAATATGCAGCTTATATGTATCAACTTAAATTCAGTTTTTTTGTAATATTTATATTTTTGTAATACCTGCATCAACTGTAAAGTGCCCCTGAGGTGATATCTCACAAAAGCGGCGCTATACAAATTGTCCAATAAATAAATAAATGTATCAATGAATTGCCCAACTTCCTTCTTTGCTCACTTATCCTTCAACATGCTACATGGCATCCAAATTTTCACATTGACTCCAAATAATGCTAGTTTTACTTTCCCATAGGTGTACTGTTTTGTAATGTAAAAAGATTAGATACTTTGAGTATATATAGGCCTAGTACGAATCTGTACAAAAGTTGAACATAGAACCTACCACAAGTCTTTTATTGTCCAAAAGTTAATTATATTTGCAGGAATTAGAATGTGGTTGCCATACCAAACAGTCTTTATTAAGGCTTTGGAATCGACTTTATGATATTGGCCCTATAGTAATGTAATCTAACCAAATGAAATCAAGGTGCAAGAATCGTATGAAATGAAAGATGAAAATTAGCTATCGGCTGCTCGGCAATATTGGGAAATGCTCGGCCGTGACGTCACAAAAAAAATCTGAACGGAGAACCAATTTCAAATAAAGCGCTGAAACACTTCACTTCGGGTATGCTCGGAAATTTTGGCCACGCCCCCTGTCGATTAGTCGCTGTGCATATAGCGACTCCCCTCGGGTCCCCGTCACTCTCCGTCCCCAGTACCCAGATACTCAAAGTAGGTATAAAATATTTGGAAGTATTTTGTACCGGGTATTTTTACCAGGTATTTTTTTTGTACGTGTACTCATTGTACCCAATATCGGAAAGTACTCACAGGACTCACCTCTAATAACGGTCGGAATATTCGGAATCGGATGGCATAACCAAATATACCACTCTCTAGATCGATATCTTCGGGCTTTTTGTATGTAACGAAATTAATACAGTACTTAACCACAGATATACAAGCAGTACCTACCGTGCGGAAAAGAGCAGTAGACAAGGTAGAAAAAACTCAAGGTCATCTAAAAATAAGATGCAACCATAGACAATATAATTGCTCTCGGCCTACTCCATTCATTCACTAGCCCAAAAAAATATTTTAAAAATAAAAATGTCCTTGAAGCAGAAAAATGTCGAAATGTTTTCCAAGGGCAAGGTTCATCTGACTAAGAAAATATACAGTTTATTTCCTTAAGATGAAACTTGTTAATCTGAGAAGAAGAAACCCAAAATGTCAAAAAATTTGCAAAAACACTGAAGAAAATTTCCAAAACATGATTGTCCGACAGTACGACGATGAATTCCGACATTTTTCTGACTATTTTGAACTCATGGTTACATATGTTTAAAAAATTTTAATTTCACCAAAACAATAAGATAATACAGGATAACACTAATCAATAACATGAATAAGTTGGTCGGTATAATAAATAACATTTATACGTTGTGGAGGAAGACATATGCCGAGTATGTTACGTAATAACCTAAAAACTGTCAATTCACTTTAAACTTGAACTTACGTAGGTAGGTTGAATTTACGTTTGTAACTTGCTAACACTACACTGGCTTATTATTATATAATTATATAAGTACATTTTTGTTTATTTGTTACAATATATGATCAAATATTTCAAGACCCCTCTTCCATAGAAGCATTAGCTTGTGGCTGGAAATGGAGTGTACATGGTTTTATTACAGTATGTAGGTAATTAAAAATAAAATGATTTTAAACTTATTTGAAGAATGGAATGTTACTTAAGGAAACTAATTGAGATGAGTTATTCTTAAGATTAATTCAGACATGGGAACATCTTACAAAAATTAACTCAACAGAAGAAGCCTGGAATTATTTTTTAACATATCTACAAACTCTCATTATACAAAACACCACAAAAACATCCACATCTATTCCACACCGCAAAGTTAGACTTAAAAAATGGATTACTCAAAGCATCATAAATAGCATTAAAAAAAGGGACAAACTACACAAACAAGTTAAACTGAACCCTTATGATACCTCACTTTATTTCTTCTATAAAAGGTACAGAAATATTTGTTCCCTTATAATACGTAAAGCCAAAGAATTATACTACCGAAACAAACTGATAACAGCAAATTATGACCCTAAAACCATATGGTCAATTTTGAGGGAAAGTACGCATTCACAGAAGAACAAAGATGATACCATAAAAAAATACTAATTGATGATGAAGAACTCCACTTCCACGAAAATTCTACACGTATCCTCAATTTTATAAACAAACACTACACTAATATTGGTGTTAGCCTAGCTGAAAATATAAAAACTACCTTGCCTCTCAGAGATATCCAGGAACCTCAAAACAATACAACAAACATCAGTAATGATAATTACAACAGACATTTCAAATTACATAATGTTACGCTAGAAGATACTAATAAAATAATTCAATCATTAAAGAATAACACAACTACAGGACCGGATGGTGTAGACTCTAAAACTATCTTAACACTAAGTCAACAACTACTAAAACCACTCACATACCTAATTAATCTTAGTCTAAAAGAAGGAATCTTCCCTAGCTTACTAAAAAAAGGTCTTATTATTCCAATTTACAAATCAGGACCAAAAAATAATGTAAACAACTACAGACCCATAACGCTACTAAATACCATTTCGAAAATTCTTGAAAAAACTATTAAAATACAGCTTCAACACTATCTAGAATCAAATCACATACTCTCGATCAACCAACATGGCTTCAGGAAAAACATGAGCACAGAACATGCAATAGCTACTGTAACGGACTTCATTACAAAAAATCTTGACGCTAAGAAAAAAGTTGTATCTATTTACTTAGATCTATGTAAAGCCTTCGACACAATTTCAGACGAAAAACTATTCAAAAAGCTAAAAAACACGGGCATTAATGGAATAGAATTCGATCTAATTAAAAGCTTCATGTCTGACAGAACGCAACAAGTAAAAATTGACAGCAAGACTAGTCATCCACTTTTGATCACGTACGGAGTCCCACAAGGGAGTGTACTCGGCCCTCTATTGTTCCTCATCTACATTAACGAACTATGTGACATTGAAATTGAAGGTAAAATCGTGACCTTCGCTGACGACACAGTACTTCTCTGTCAAGCAGCCACATGGAAAGATGTATTTATAATTGCCGAAAAAAGTCTATCAGTTGTCAAAAAATGGCTAAACTGGAATACTCTTACCGTTAATACAATAAAAACAAAATACATCACACATAGTATTACACAAAGAGGTCAACCTCCACCTAACATAGACCTGTTTCTACATGACTGTGAACAAACTTCACCCAATTGCCAATGCGAGCGTATAGAAAGGGTAAACCAGACAAAATACCTAGGGGTCATTATTGATTCACACTTACGCTGGACTGACCACATAACTTTCATTACTAATAAACTAAAAAGAGTTATGCACCTAATAAAGTCAATCAAAAACATTTTCCCACATTCAATACTTAGATCTATATATTTCGCACTCTGTCAATCGATTGTTACATATGGCATACTGGCTTGGGGAAGCGCTACAAATACTGCAATCGACCCAATACATAAAATTCAAAAGGCAATAATTAAAATCATCTTGCAAGTACCATTCCACACAAATTCAAACGAAATTTTCAAAACATTAGACGTCATGTCAATAAGACAACTATATGCCAAATCTGCACTACTAAATTTCCTCCAACAGAAACTACACATTCCAATACCACCTCAAAAAACAATAAAAACAAGGTCGACAACAAACAATACCCTGAACAAACACCACACACGGACAAAGACACTTCCAGTATTACGCTACAAAACTTTTTAATTGTATGCCCACCACTCTGAAACTACTACTAATGGGAAATACATACACAAACATTCACAAAAAACTGATCACAGCCTGGATCAAAAAACAAGATATCCATTTTATACAAAACATTATAACACCAAACCAAACATAATCATGGATGAATGTGTATGTATGTATGTATACATGTGTTCGAAGAACGAACAGGGGTTGGAATAGCCGCCCTTTACAGGGCTATTCCACACAGATAAAGTATAAATTAATTATATGGCTTTTGACAAGCGAATGCGGAAACACAATGCGTAACGTTACTTCACAATCAACTTACCGGTGAAATGATGGTGAAATCTGCATAAGCCTCATCTGTCAACACTGGAACGGGATTGTCGTTCGTTATCACTCGTTATTTTAGATTAAATTGCGATAAAAAATACGTATTATGATTATTCCGATAACACAACCGGGGATCGATATTTGACAGGACAAACGGTTTTTGTGCGACTGCTCGGCCCACGGCCTCCGTGGATCCAGCTGACGTGTGCGAAATTTAAACTATATAGTTTAAATTCTGACGGTACGATTGGTTAGTACACAGCCGGTCAAAAGCAATCGGCGTTACGGAACATTCCGCCCACCAAAATACAACAACGTGTATTTTAAATAAAATTTAGAAACCAAAACGGGCAATGCGGTGGAACGTTGCGTGAACGAAGAAACACTTGGAGGGGACCCACCCTTTCCCGACGGCTGTGTGAGGAAACTGATTGTTTAACCTCCTTAGCCGCACACGTCAGGACTCTAATTTTTTTTTGTAAAAAGAAGCTACATTTATTTTAAAACGATTCTAGACCCTCCAATGTCCCTGCATGCATGATTGTTAGTACGAAATAATGTATGCATACTTACATTAATAGTAACACAAAATAAGAACACATATGAAATGTGTTCGCCTGGTGGTTTGGCATCTAAAATTAAATAATAAATAAGGAGCACAAATTTTATAAGTGGAAGTATGATTGAAACATAAAAATATACAAGCCGCGTATCGAGGGCAGTTTACCCCACTATCACGGGGCGGTCCCGGCAAGAATGAGCGTGGCAAGCGGCCTGGCCACAACGATCCCAAGCACCCGCGTCCCTTAGCCAGTTTTCCGAGAGTACCCTCGAAGAAATGCAAATGGGGGGAGGGGGGGGAGATACTCCCAAAGACCCTAGGGAATGAAGTGAGCCTCAGGTCACCGGAGGCAGGACGGAAGGGGACCGGGCCCGCGCAAACATTCCCCAGGCCCGATCATGATGCCGGGGGAGGCACCCGTGGTTCGTGGGACAGCCGCCCCGGATTAATGTCACCTTACTGGATGCAGGAACAGGGTCTATCCGCCCCCGTGGTGGGGAAATGAACAATACAGTACGATAGAGTTCAGTTCGACAACCTATTCATAAACCAATTTGTTAGTAACAAATAAAAAGGCAAATAACAAACGTAGAAAATAAGTTGTGATCAACAACAAATTGACTGTTCATAATAGAAAGAAAAAGAAGGGAAAACAAAAGATTAACATAGTATTAAAGAGCTAAAACACAAAAAGAAACAGTATTATCATTATCAACGCGTTCCTAATAAATAAGGCCCAAATTCAAAAGTAAAAGGAAGAATGTGCATAAAAAATAAAAACAGTGTAAAGAACTGGCAAAAACGGTGTAAAAAGCCAATATACACAATAAATGAATAAGAAATAATAAAACAAACAAATAAAATAATAAATGCATTGCGATCATTCCATAAGACAAAGAAAGTAAAACCAATGAGTATATAAAAATAAAACATAAAGCAATCGCGCATAAACAATATTAAAGTTGTTATAGAGGAGTAACCGTGGAGTGACAGGAACAATACGCTTGGCACCTGAAACAAAGATGATTTTAATCTAAATCAGCGACTCTAAGCACAGGCCATCTCTCTACCCAGGACTTTACAAACTTTTTGAAGCATTCAAAATTCTCTCTGTTCAACACGAGATCGGCATTCCATGCCGGTCTTGTAATCCCTCTCAAGCCATCCAACATTTCCTCTCGGGCATCCTTCATCAACTCGCAGTGCCACAGAATGTGCTCGGCTCTCTGGTTAGTGTCACCACATGAACAGTTCGGATGAGGAGACAAGGCGAGACTATGTAACCGCCCCCTGAGCTCCCCATGACCGGACACCAATTGCGTCATATAGTGATCCAGTTTTATGTGCGCCCCTTCCATTCTGCTTTTAACTGAAGGGAAGAAAGAGAAAGTCAATCTACCCTTCGTCGACCTATCCCATCGCTCTTGCCATACACTCAGCGTTCTATCTCGCATGGCTTTCAATAAGCCAGGAAGGGACACCGCTCCACCGGGTGTCAGTTCGACTCCCAGGTGGACAGCGGCCTTACCTCTTGTCAATGCCTTTTTTGTCAAAACTTCCCTAATTTCCAAGTCAATCGGCAGTGTACCAGCCAGAACCGGTAATGCATCATTAGCCACAGTTCTATATGCGCCCGAAAGAGCCAACAGGGGAGTCCGTTGGCCCCGCTTGAGGGCCAAGTGGATCAATGCATTATCCAGCCGGTGCTCCCACACAGAAGCTGCATACGAGACATGCGTCACGTCAACACCCCTATATATGAGGCGAAGTGCCGGAGTCCGCAATCCCCACTCAGCCGTTGAGAGCCTTCTCAATTTCAAGAATAGGGCCTGGGCCCTGCTAGAAACGCTCTTGACGTGCGCTAGGAACGAAGAAGATCTATCTAAAGTGACGCCTAAATACCTGGTGCTTTCAACGAATCGAATAGTGGAGCCTCCCATTCTGATGGTAGGGTTTCTGGCACGACTGAGCATACCCTTCATCAAGAGTCCCACGGTCTTATGGGGAGCGAAGTTCAGCCTGTTTCTCTTACCCCATTCAAGAATTTCACGCAGACCCTCTTCTGCTTTACTCTCCACTTCCTTTCTGCTGTCCCCTGAGACCAAAAGAAACTTATCATCTGCGTAGTCGACCGATATGCATCCTTCAGGCAAGGGTAACCTAGAGGAGTCGTCAAAAAGGATGTTCCACAGGTCAGGCCCGAGGACTGACCCTTGTGGACAGCCCATGTTAACGTCACGTATGATGAAAAAATCACCATACATCACAATAACCTTTCTGTTACGTAAATAATCACTAATAATATTGAACAGTAAAGGCGGGCAATTACGACTTTTCAACTTAGTTAAAATCATCGGCCACCACACATGATCGAAGGCACCCGAGATGTCCAAAAATATTCCAATTACATACTTCTTAGTACAAACCCTCACCCATTCAAGCGCATACTTAATGGCGTGCTCAGTGGACTTACCGGGGACGAACCCAAATTGGCGGTCGCAGGGTGGAGACAGGGTGAGACGTAGCCTATGTTTGATGATTTTTTCCAGTATTTTACCTAAGATTGGAAGTAAAGTGATGGGTCTGTAGGCTCCGATATCTGTTCTCGGCTTGTTGTTCCCCTTTGGTATAATCCGGAGCACGCCTTTCTTCCATTCTGTAGGGAATACTCCTCTACGCAAGCACGTTTCCAACACTTGATAAAGCTCCTCTTTAGCGTGGATCCAAACATTCTTCGCTATTATGCCGTTCAATCTGTCAAATCCCGGTGCCTTCTTCGGACCCAAACCCTTAATTATGATTTCAACCTCTGCTCGACTTAATGGTGGTACGCCGTCCCCCTGGGCGAGGTCTCTAGGTGGAAGCCGTGACAGGTTTCTAACCTGTTGATGGTGAACACTTTCCCCATTAACTGAGTCTAGAGGAACTAACTTGCCCAGAAGTGTCTCAAGAGTGGAGACTATGTCAACACTCTCTGCGTTCCCTTCGCTATTACCGAGCACAACGCTCGATAAGTATCGTTCTGATCCTTTTCCCGAGTTTTCAAGAGCGCTGTGGATTTCCCACGGGTTGGCGTTACCCACTTCATCTACCCAACTATGCCATGCAGCTCGTTTTGCTGAGAGGACGGCCGAACGATAGGCGCCACGGGAAGCCCTAAAACGGGCCTGAAGTGCAGCCGCTTCTTCAGGCGAGCATATACTCCGCCTAACCACTACCAGGCCCCTATAGGCTCTTTTGTAGGCCCCTTTCAGCAAAGTCAGCTCTTGTGTCCACCACGGCGTCCTAATTAACTTCTTTGGGTTTGATCTGCCCAAAGAAGTTTCAGCGGCTGATACCACCGCCGCGTTGAAGAAATTCCCCAAGTTGTCCGGTTCCCTAGCGGCTACGTCATGAAAACCCCTTAAAGATTGACGCAGCGCATCCCCAAAGCTATCCCAATTCGCCCTAGTGGTTCTGAAGTTCCAAGATGATTGTGGAGCTTCTGTCTTTGTAATTCCCACTGAAAAAGTTATCAATCTATGATCAGAAACTATCGCACACTCATGAACCGTCCACTTTGATATTTTTGACGCAACAGATCCAGAGCAGAGAGTGAGATCAATGTTGCTTTCGCCACCAGTTCCTGAAAATGTTGAAAACGTACCTGGTTCATTGAGGATGAACAGACCTTGCGCTGAGATAAGATCTTCGACGGCATAGGATCTTTCCGTTCGATTTCCGTTAAAGTCAAACCAGAGAGGCGAGCGCGCATTGAAGTCACCTCCAATAATTATGTTTCGGCCTTTTAATTTATGCAAGGCACGCGTGAGGCTCAAAATATGCGGTTCAACTAAATTACCATATTTAAAATATACTGATATCACGATGATCTCAGTATCGCCAAATTTAAAGGAAACACAGGTTTGGTATTCGTTCGACAGTCCCTCGAGAAGGAGGGGGCTAATCAACGAAGTATTGACCAGAACACCCGCCCCGGGAGAGCTGCCTACTTCAAGTACCACCCCTGGACTAATGATACCAGGTGTTTTCCCTTGCCAAACGTATTGTTCCTGAATGAGCAGAATGTCGATCCCAAGGTCGGTCATGACCCGCTGGGCCTCAAGGGTGGCTATCCGAGACCGCTGCAGGTTGATCTGGCCTATGGAGAGGGGATTAGCGACGGCCATAATCGGTCATGCGAACTTGAGCCTCGATCGCAGCTCTGTTTGCGGGGCAGGCTCGGTCACCAGTACAATGATCGGCTGGTTTCTGAAACTTGGTACAAGTTGCGCAGATAGCGGCCTGTGCCTTCTTGGGGCACTCCTCGAAATCATGACCGGCTGCGGCGCAGTGGCGGCAAGAAATAAACTCCTGAGTACAAGATTTGCTTACATGGCCGTACATGTGGCATTTGAAGCAACGGGTAGCTCCCAGGTAGTCACGAACCCGACAGGCATTCCACCCAAGGTAGCAAAGACCGCTATCTATTAGTACCTTCCGGCAATCCGGATGACACGTGACAATCATATTCATAGTCCCGCCTTCACGTTTCCCAAAGAGGGATACCCTCCGCATTGTCCTTAAATGGTCTTCCCTGGAGAGAGTTGATTTTTCTGCGACGTTATTATCAAAAATTTCCTTGAAAAGAGCCGTGTCAGCAGCTGCGTCTCCTCTGGGGACGTCATAAATGACTATCTTGGGTAGTCGTCCCTGTGGGTTAACCATTTTCAAACCTTTGAGGGTTAATTTTTCCGCCGCCTTCTGAATGTTTTTGACACCCCCCGGGCTATCAGTTTGCAGAAGAACGCCTCCACCCTTGATCTTACGTGTCCTAACCACTTTAAAACCGTCGGTTTTGGGATCCAGAACCGATGTAAGTACATTCTGGGTCTCCTCAGATGTTTTGCCTTCAGGGGCAGTGGGGTAGAATAGAATAGTGGGCCTCAGAGAAGGCAGCTCACGCTCCTGTCCCTCGAATAAGATGGAACCACTGGGAGGCGCTCCGGAAGCTGCACCCGCATATGTTTTTTACCTACCACTTTTTCAATAACTGGTGGCACATGGGACGGACGTTTAATGAGTAAATCTATTTTTTCCGATAATCCCTTCTGTGATTTAATAACCTCGGCAAAGGCGCCAGCTCTCGCGTTGGCGGCGGCACAGGTATTTGCCAGGTTCGCGAGCTCATTACGAATTAGATCTATACTTACCTCTATAACTGAGCGGTCCTCCTTTTTCATTTTATTTTTCATCTCATTTACCTTTGCAGAGATCGTCGAAAGAGGGCTCCAAAATGGGGCGAGATAATCCTCCTCGACTGGCATATCGTAGTTGTCACCTGAAATTAACTGTTCCTCAATTCTGCCACGCTTCTTTTTTGCTGGGTTAGGCGACGGGTTTTTGGCCACGTCACCAGTACCAGTGGAAATAATTCCAGAAGGAGCGTTCGCTACATCCTTCGGGGCGGCCAAAATTGATGCTGCTCCCTCTTCACGGAGTAAACTGC
The DNA here is from genome assembly GCA_026573805.1 of Hesperophylax magnus. Lineage (NCBI taxonomy): Eukaryota > Metazoa > Arthropoda > Insecta > Trichoptera > Limnephilidae > Hesperophylax > Hesperophylax magnus. The sequence goes on along the minus strand of JAIUSX010000399.1, from coordinate 138,341 downwards.
CATGGATACTGGTAAACGGTGAAGTGGGCCGTCTAGGACTACCAGGCTCCTTGTGGGCTTGAATACTCTCCATGAGCACATAGGATCTGGGAGAAGGTCGTCTCCTTTGTGAGGATATCTCCTTCCCTCTTGCCTGCGCTATTTTAATAACTTCCTCCTTTGAAAGCTCATGGAGGGCAACTTCCTCCTCGTCGGAGGAGTCCACGGAGGACATATTACATATAATAAAAATAAATTAAAAAGAAACCAACCTAAAAATTAACAAAAATAAAAAATCCAGACAAAATGCTGGAACTTACCGCTGTGGGTAGAATGCAAATACAGATGTTATTTACAAAATCTGCAAACTCACCAGAATTTCACAAAATCCGAATTTAATTATGTAATTGAAGATTAACACAGTACTGATAATAGTTTCTGCTGTGTTTATACAATTCAGATTAACTCAAAACACATTTAAACGTCACTACAATTTTCGGTAATCCGACCCGAAAATTAACTAAAAAAAACTATTTTTAACACTTATTATGTACTATTTTATTGCTGAAGAATAGAAATACAGTAAATAACCGCCAGAAATGCGATTAAATGTGATTATAATTAAGATTAACACCGTTTCGTTTCAAAAGTAAACAAACCGGCGCACGAAGGTAGGTATATCAACTGCCCGGTTCGGCCGGGCGAACTGAACTGAAACAGTGAAAAGAGAGAAGAAAAAGAAATATATATATATATTAATGATAATAATGAAAATAAGAATAACGAAAATCGATAAGAGAGAATGCGCCGCGGAAGCGAAGATGATTAGTCACATTGACTAGGCAATGGACATAATTTAGTTAATGGTCTCGTGAGAAGAGAACCATTCGATGTACGAACCGTAGCGATACAGTTTCGATATAGTTTCCAAAAATCCCGTTGGAAACGTTGAATGAGTTGCCAGCAACTCAGACGGTTGATTTTTAGATCAGTATAATCCTCGTCCGGCACGGAAGTCAAGGGTTCCAAAGTCAAAAAATGACCTGGAGTCAACACGCGCAAATCGTTTGGGTCAGAACTCAACGGGTAGAGAGGCCGAGAGTTTAGCATGGCCTCAATCTGCACGAATAGTGTCGTCAGCTCCTCGAAAGTTAACGTTTGGTTACCGATTAAGCGATAGAGATGAGTTTTAACTCCAACGAAATTCGTGCCGCAATCTGAGTGTATGACGTTTACACGACCTCGTCGACCGACAAATCGACGTAGCGCTGCAATAAAAGCTTCGGAAGACAGGTCAGAAGCTACTTCAAGATGTAGAGCCTTGGTGGTAAAACAGACGAATAAGTAAAGATAAGCCTTCTTTATCTTAGCGCTGCGATAGTTGCCGGCCTTTATACGAAACGGACCACCGTAATCAATGCCCGCAATCGAGAATGGTTTAACCTGATTAACACGGGCGGCGGGTAGGTCACTAATGAAAGGTTCTAGAGGTGCTGGATTTATGCGATAACATTGTATACACCTTGACAGACAATGTCGGATGGCGCACTTGGGGTACAGAATCCAGAACTGCTGTGTCAAGAAATATTGCTTTGTGTTAATGCCTGGGTGACAATGTTCTCGATGTAGAGCGTCTATCACAAGAGAAGTAAGCTTAGATTCGCGAGGAAGTAGGGCAGGATGTTTATGCTCGAATTCGAGCCCAGATCGTGATAAACTGCCACCCACCCTGAGCACACCGTGGTCGTCAATGAAGGGATTAAGCTTCCGAATTTGTTTCGACAAAAGGTTGCCCTCTTTCAAGCGCGTGATATCATCATTAAAATGTACATGTTGAGTGCGTTTAACTACTGTCAAAAGTGAAGTGTGAATTTCGGCACGGTTTAATGGAAGATACAAACGACGAGATTCTTTATTCTGTAGGTTGTAGATGAATCTAAGACAGTAACAGAAAATGCGTTGGATCTTCCGAATCGAAGAAAATTTAACTAGTAATAGGTCCACCAGATTTTCGTCCTGTTGGACAAATAACGATCGAACTCGTTCCTCGGAGTGAAGTTCAATTTCGTCGACATTGCCATCGAAAGACGGCCAAGAATCGGATGACTGGATCCGCCACGAAGGCCCCGCCCACCATAACGTGTTATCGATTAGATCGGCTGGAGATTGACCACGAGAAGCGACATCCGCTGGATTATCTCCAGATGACACGTGATGCCAAGGAGTCCCTTTGAGGGCATCTTGAATGCGACTGACACGGTTGGCCACGAAAGTCTTCCAGCGACACGAAGGAGAACGTAACCAGGCGAGCACGATGGTTGAATCCGACCACGCAAATGTATTGGCTATCGGAAGCAATTGGTGCTCTTGGATAGGTTCCGACGAATGAAAACGCAAAAATATTCTTTGAAAAGCACGATCTGGTTCTTGAACCAATATTTGGCGATACATTTGTCGTACATCAGCAGTAAACACTATCGATGGTGTACGGAATTTTATCAAAAGCTCCGGCAGGTTCTTTTGAAGCTTTGGACCGATAAGCAAGGTATCATTTAACGAGGGTCCGTTCACATCCGTCTCTGAGGCGTCGAAAACCACTCTTAACTTAGTGCTAGCGCTGCCTGGACGAAGAATGCAATGATGAGGTATGTGATACTTTCCCTTGTGCAAATCTTTTCCAGGAACACGAGTCATGTGACCACTGTGTAAATAATCAGTCATGAAAGCAGAATATTGTTCACGTAGGTTGGATTTGCTATGAATTTGCGCTCGAGTGAATGGAATCTGCGTAAAGCGATCTCACGCGACCCTGGGAAAGAGATATCCCTTCCCCTTTCTCGGAAAGGCAAGGATACGATGTATCTTCCCGAAGATCCGTCCCGTGAGTGGTCAGTGCAGTACATTTGTTCACAAAGTTGTTCCTCAGGAGTAAGGTGTGAAGACTGGGGAATGGTGTCTAACTCCCACAGTCGCTGGACCTCTTCGTGAAGCCGGTCCTCGTTAGTAACAATGAAAGATTTCGTTTCGTGAGCAGTGTCCGAACCAACTGAACCTAGAAGAAGCCAACCAAATGCAGAATTGAAAGCTGATGGCTGACGTGGACCACCATTCAAATTATCAGGTCTCAGAAGAGAAGAGAAAACCTCAGCACCCAGAAGAAGATCAATCGGTCCCGGTTTATGACAGTCAGGATCGGCAAGAGGCAAGTCTCTCAACTGATGCCACGATGACTTATCTAGACGAACAGTTGGCATGTTGCCGCAGATACTAGGCAGCGTAAGTGCCTTGATGTTGAAGAGAACCCGTCCCTTAACACCGATCTCTAATTGAATGACTCCCGACGTGGTTGCGGAAGATTGGCCTAAGCCGCTAACTCTCTGAGAACTGGCTTGACGAGGGATGCCTACGAGCTCTGCAGCACGATCGGTGATGAAGTGAGCTTGACTGCCCGAATCGATCAATGCGCGAAAGGTTTGGAAACGGCCGGATGAATCGCGAATGCCAACATTGGCGGTTGACAATAGTACTATGGACTTGTCTCCTAAGTTGGTGAGGACCTGAATTTTAGAGTCTGAAGAAGTATCCTGGTCCGTAGACGTCGTGGAGTGTCGATGCTGATCTTCCAAAGAAGCGTTTTCGTCTCGATGAAGCAAAGTATTATGTTTTTGCTGACATTTTTGACATGTAAACAAAGATTTACAATCTTTAAGATAATGAGAAGAATGAAGACAATTGAAACACCAACGGTGTGATTGAACAAACTGTAGGCGATCCTGAACTGACTTGAGTGCAAATACCTTGCACTTGGAAATGGAGTGGTCTTCCCCGCAACAGGAGCATTTCAGATAAGTGGTGGAGTTCGAGGACCTATTTGTTTTAGGCTGTCCTTTCTTAAGATCGCAAAGAAGCGCTGAAGTGAGTTTTTTGGCAGCCTGATTAAAGTTCCGTGCAAGAGGTTTGTCAATAGTAATGCTATCGCGAGTCGAAAAATGTAAGTCTCGTACAAGAGCTTCGCATTTGTTATAAAGAAACTCTTTGAGTTTCAAATATGAAGGCAGCTTGGTAGGAGACTGAAGTTGTTCGAATGCGCATCTTGTAGGTGAATCTAATTTCGACAGAATTAAATAACAAAGCACGAAGTCCCAATTATCTGTTGGGAGATCCAATTCTTTTAAAATTGTTAAATCCTCATTAAATACATCGAACACGCGACGGAATTCAAAAGGATCGTTGGGCGGAAAATTTAAATTTAGCATTTCCCGCCAACACGTAAATGCGAGTTCACGCGCGTTACGATAGCGCGCGATTAATCTTTGATATGCTTCAACGTAGTGAGCTCCTTGTACTGGAAATGTCCGAATTAACCCTAAAGCTTCTCCAGATAAACATGAGAACAAATACTGCATGCGTTCGATGTTGGATAAAGATTTGTTTTCATGAATCAGAGCGTTAAACATGTCATAAAATTCGGGCCATTGCTTGACATTTCCAGAAAATATTGGAATGTTTATTTTTGGTAATTTAACGTTTGTGCACGCATTCGGGCTCTTACAATCGAGAGGCTGACTGGTTAACTCCTGGTAAATTTCGACAATTTGATAATACATCTCGTCAAAGGTTTCGCGAATTTTATCCTCATCAATTTCGTTTGTGTCATCTAAAGCTAATATTTCCGCGTGAGACGTTTCAAATTCAAGAACTATCTTTTCCAGAGTAGTATAATGCGCTAACAGTAAGTTGCACTTAGTTGCATCGTGCAAAGCGCTTTTTGCTATTTCATGTGTCTTGAGTAATCTATTATTCGCTAATGTCCGTTTCCGGCGCAATATTTGAATTGCTGGGGCCATGTTGAATAAACACGATTGGAAACGTACCCAAAAACGAAACGAAAATAAATAGTAATAATATAATCTATTATAATTATATGCGCGGTAGGTCGAAAATACTCAAGAGCTAGGTACCTACCTAATTACTGTTCGAAATTTAAGAAACATTCCACAGCATTATCCGTTTTGGCATAGATAGATTATAATCTTAAAGTTCCCTAGTTTCGGCACCAAAAATGTTCGAAGAACGAACAGGGGTTGGAATAGCCGCCCTTTACAGGGCTATTCCACACAGATAAAGTATAAATTAATTATATGGCTTTTGACAGGCGAATGCGGAAACACAATGCGTAACGTTACTTCACAATCAACTTACCGGTGAAATGATGGTGAAATCTGCATAAGCCTCATCTGTCAACACTGGAACGGGATTGTCGTTCGTTATCACTCGTTATTTTAGATTAAATTGCGATAAAAAATACGTATTATGATTATTCCGATAACACAACCGGGGATCGATATTTGACAGGACAAACGGTTTTTGTGCGACTGCTCGGCCCACGGCCTCCGTGGATCCAGCTGACGTGTGCGAAATTTAAACTATACAGTTTAAATTCTGACGGTACGATTGGTTAGTACACAGCCGGTCAAAAGCAATCGGCGTTACGGAACAACATGTGTTTACTTATATGTGTGTATGCATGCATATATGTGTATTTATGTATGTATGTATATACATGGGTGTTTGTATATATGTGCACATAAATAAATATTTTTTTTCTTTTTTCTTTAAACAACAATGTACAATAACCATTAAAAAAAAAAAAAAAAAATTTAAAATCCCAACTTACACTTTTATATAAGAAAATTTAACCAATACACATAAATACATGTACCATCTAATCATAACCACGTAAACACCTCAGCACAGGTTCTCCCAGTGAGGTGTTCACGAAACATATAACATTACCCACCACAGTGTCACCTACTCAAACCTACCTCACACCCAGCATAAAAAATAAAAAAAATTAAAAAAACACCATATTAACAACAGTTCTAAATGTATGTATTATATACAAATGTAAATATTTGGTAAACACTGTAATGTATGAATAGAAATAAATAAATAAATAAAAATTGGAAACATTTTTATTTTTTGTAAGTTTGTCTTTAAAATATTTTTTCAGTGTTTATTATTTGGATGTTATCATTAATGTTTCTAATTTCTTCAGGTAGTCGATTGAAAAAAATTCTTGCCCGGTAAGTGTAATAATTTTGTGCAAATGAAGTGTTTAATTTTGGGCATGGAAAAATATATTTAAGTCGAGTACGGTTTTCAGTTAGAAATTGATACTTGTCTTTTTCTTTTATGATTTGAATTAATGCATTTTTAGTATAAAGATCTTTAAATGAAGGCACTTGAAATTCTTCGAATAATCGATCCGTTGGGTAATCGGAAGGTTTTCTTAATATTATTTTAATTATTAACATTTGTACCACTTCTATTGGAGTATGGTTAGTTTTGTATGTGCATCCCCAACTAATGATACCATATTGTAGAGTTGATTGGACTAAGGCATATATATATATATTAATAGTAATACTCAGTTTCTTTGTTTTTTTTGCTCGCTAAAAATTAGGCGAAAATCGACCACGTAACCCCTCAAGTCGTTTACACTCAAGGTTCGTTTTTGCGTGCGAGAGAAAAAGTCGCCCTTCATTTGTTTCGATCTTCAGGCGAAAGTAGGCCGAGACGCCTCTGTAGCGGCAGAGAATTCGAGTTCAATTTTGCGTGGAAAAAGTGAAAATTCGAGTCAGTGCATATTTCCGGGAAACTCTACCGGATTCGTACGGAGGGAGATGTCGGAAAAAATTAGCGGAAATGTGGCGGCGGAAACTGGAAGCTCTCGAGCCGCTCCATACTAAAGTACCGAGGTTCACGCTTCCGCCGCAAGGACTGCCCCGCTCTCTCAAAAAGGCGATTGCGGCCGGAGCTTCTAAAATCGGGAATTGTACCACGTGGTCATTGCGAAACCACGTGGTGCGATTTATTTTTTGTTAATCACGAGTGTTGCCACACGCGCGGTTTCGAAACGGCCAAATTTTGGTGCATTTTCGCAACGTTTCGTTTTCATAGATCGGGATGATCTGCAAAACTTTTTCTCCTTCACCGTTTATGTTTTTATTCAGTATCGAACGCACCCCGAACGCGAAACCATTAAAAAAAAATTTCTTGCGCCTCTGTCGCTTGAAAATTATGCGTTTTTCGCATTAATCGAACGTAAATTAAAAACACGATTGATTTTGATCTAGCGTTGGCTGTGAATTAATCAGGTAACGTTGATTTTTTTTTTTAAATTTCACAAAAAGTTGTACGAAATATCCCCATTTATAGGGTAAGTGGTTGAATTTAAGCGGAAATGTTTTTCTTTGCATGATGGTAACATTGGCTCAAGAGAGTCTACACGTGGCCCTTTTTTTCACAAAATGGCGTTCTTTTGAGATTTCAGACCCGCTTTTTTACGCGTGTCTGTTTTTTTGTATATTTCAAAATATTGGAAAGTCCGCCGAAGTGGATACGATACAAGTTGAGATTATTCTAAAGTTCCGTGTGTCTTTGGTTGGATTATTGCATATCTATGCATTCAAGAACGTCGTGACGAAAAAAAATGGTGATACTCTGATCTCTAATCCGTAGATCCGAGATCGTAGATGGACTTCACCAGTGTTAAAGTGAGTGTAACGTGTTTTTTCCATAATATTATGTTATAATATATATTAATAAATGATTTACAATATGCCAAAGTTTTATCAAATATCATTTACAGGTTATTGAAACTTCTCTACGATGACGCTTTGAAACCTCGACGTTCTGAATAAAGGAGAATTATGACGGTTGGCGATTACACATCGCAGAATTATGTCGTTTTCTCGAGGTAATATAACAATTTGTTCATAATATTACTGTTACATAAATAAAAGCCCAACTTTCATCTACTGAAACGTCTGAACTGTCTGCTTATTGTAATTGACGGTGGATATCTTCACAAAATTAATCATTAAACGAGCGTTTCTCTGCAGATCTTTTTGTTGTACCAAGTTAAATGTGAATATAACATACTATAGACTAACCTACCAACTTTAAAAATTATAAATAAACTTGATTACTTTTAAAATGAAATATAGTAGATTCATTAAAAAGAAAACTAGCATCCCTTTCTTAATGATATTCTAAATTATATTCTAATGTTATTACATTCGTTATTTGCAGGATTCTACTGTATGCGATTGTCAATGGATACTTTCACGGGACGTTGTGGTCAAGTGGATCTTCTAAAAAAATGTCGTCTACGCTTTTCCAAATTCGGTTAAAAATACTCCTAGGCGATTTCATCGATGGTTTTTGATGGAGTTTCTTGGACAGGTATGTACACGTATGATAGTTGGGAATTTTTCAGAATGTTTTACAAGTTTTCAGTTGAATTTGCTCGCTGGATGACGTTAAATAAATCGCAACGTCAAACGTTTAATCATCGCCCGAGAGCATTCTTTGAAAACGCAGCCTGCTTCCAGTTTCAGATTACATAGATTTCTAAATTATCTTTTCTTTAGCCTGTAATTGACGATGGATATCTTCACAAAATTAATCATTAAATGAGCGTTTCTCTGCAGATCTTTTTGTTGTACCAAGTTAAATGTGAATATAACATTATAATACTATATATTAATATAATTTTTGTCGTTTACAGGACGTCAAACCGTCAAATTTACCAGCCTCGACATTCTGAACAAAGGACAGCGCAGAATTTTGATGCTTTCTCGAGGTGAATATTATCATGTTATAATTAATTAATTAATATCATTATTATAACGTAAATAAAAGCCCAACTTTCATCTACTGAAACGTCTGAACTGTCTGCTTATTGTAATTGACGATGGATATCTTCACAAAATTAATCATTAAACGAGCGTTTGCTTATGGAGCAAGCCAGAGTGGGGCCAAATTGTAATGATAAAAGATTAAGAAATGATTCGATAAAAGAATTACAGTAGAAAATAAACATTAATTGAAATATCATACAAAAGTTAAAACGCTATTAACACTTGAGACAAGAAAACATGTGCGACTCTTTAATTATAATATTCAAATAACATATCTCAAGATCGTGCACTGTGTTCGTAGATGGTTAATAAACCCCTATGTTTAAATATATATGTTTAAACATAGGGGTTTATTAACCCACAAGTAATATCTATTACAAAATTTATGTAATTATTTCTGACTGCTATTTGATATTACATTTGAAACTTTGACAATCGCCATTAACGCCGATTCTGTAAATTTTGCACATTTCTTCTGATCATTTGTCTCTTATTGCAGATTTTTTTGTTGTACCAAGTTAAAAATGAATTAACAATATGCATAATTTTTGTCGTTGCAGGATGTCAAAACGTCACTACTGTCTGCGTTTTACAGTCCTCGAGAATGAATGAACTTCAGCCGGCGTTACTTTGAACTGGAACTAATTTCACAATCCTTTCTATGTCTTTCCAAAGTCGTGATGAAAATGATGACACTTCAACGCTTTGATATTTTAAAGTTACTAATCATCCATGAATGGTATAATTATGGAACTAATTACATAACTAGCTTGCCAGTTAATATATCTACTTAAATCGAAAACGATAAACGTTTTTAATTGGACGGCCAATTTGTTCATTTAAAATTTTAGATAACTCTGCCCATTCCTATTTTTAAGAGGATATCCCGATTTTTTTTTGTTTTCAACAGCAATTAGATCTGGAAAAAACACAAACAAGGGGGCGACAAAGTTATCGGGCGAATTGTTTCCGTTTCACCACGCAATCGAGAACTTTATCATCTCAGAATTCTCTTATTGAAAGTCAAAGGTGCTACTTCTTATGAACATCTCCGAACGGTTGACGGCGTCATTCTTCCCACTTTCAGTGACGCAGCCCGTGAATTGGGACTGACGGATAACATCAACGAATGGGTAAAGTGTTTAGAAGAAGGGGTTGTTTTCATGATGCCGAAGGCACTTAGAAATCTTTTTTTTGTCATTTTAGTTCACTGTCTTCCCTCTGCTCCACTGCAGACAATGTAAATGAAGAAAACCTGGCATCTGAGATGCAGTCATTGTTGAACGCCCAACAACGAGAAGTGTTTGATTCAATCCTTCAAGTGCTCTCGGATATTTTTGTTGTTTGTTTTTGGGGTGTTATGCCGTGTTGCGCTAACTCCTTCTTTAGCCGACGTTTCGGACAGCGTTGCAGTGTCCATCATCAGGGCAGATCCGGTAGATCCGAAGATCACACATCTTCAGATCTACCGGATCTGCCCTGATGATGGACACTGCAACGCTGTCCGAAACGTCGGCTAAAGAAGGAGTTAACGCAACACGGCATAACACCCCAAAAACAAAAAACAAAAATGCTTTTGGCCGTGAGAATCTAAAAACTTACCTGCTCTCGGATAGATCGATTAAAGGATCTTCTAGGTGCTTCTTCATCGATGGTGCAGGAGGAGCAGGAAAGACTTTTTTGTACAAAACATTAGTTCATTCGTTGCAATCGCAGGGGTTCAGCGTTTTAAGCGTAGCTTGGACTGGAATAGCCGTAATTTTGATTCCCGGTGGCAGAACGTGCCACACTGCATTCAATTTACCTTTAAATTTAAATAGTTCGATGACGTGTCGACTTTCAAATAAAAATAAAACTTTAATAAGAAACGCCAAGTTAATATTGTGGGATGAAGCTCCGATGGCTCCTATTTTAGCTTTTGAAATGATAGAACGTGCGATAAGAGATGTCATGAGAAACGAACTGCCCTTTGGCGGGAAAGTTATTGTTTTAGGCGGAGATTTTAGACAAGTCTTGCCCGTTTGTCGTAGAGCTTCCCGCGGAAAAATTGTTGCATCGTCCATCAAAAGGAGTCCGCTTTGGAGATTATTTAAAACGATCTATCCAAATATCAATATGCGTACTGCGAGCGACCAAACTGCGTTTGCCGAATGGTTATTGAAGTTGGGGAATGGAACATTACCAACTCCTCAAAGTTGCGTACCGTCATGAAATAGTTTTACCGTAAAGTACGATTTGCCAAGATGTTATTAGCGCACTTTACGGAGATTCTCATTCTGTAGCGATTCAAATTTATTCAGTGACAGAGCGATACTGTGTCCTAAAAATGAAGATGCACGTAAAATTAACGAAAAAGTCTAGAAAAATTAGAAGGTCCCTTGAAAACTTTTTATAGTATTGATTTCGCGAGAGATGACTAGGGTAATCCAGATCCCGAGGAGCAGGTTAGATTTCCATTGGAATTTTTAAATTCTTTCAATCCACCCGGTTTACCTGTTCATGCCTTGAATTTGAAGATTGGCGCCATAGTAATGCTGTTAAGAAATATGTCCATCGCAAATGGCTTATACAACGGAACTCGATTGATAGTTAAAAAATTTTCAGATAACATTTTACAGGTTGAAACAATCACAGGATATAAAAGGGGAAGCATTCATTTAGAATTATATTAGATACTTCAGCAGATGTACTTTTAATCTTTACAGGCGCCAGTTCCCAGTTCAGCTTGCTTATGGAATGACAATTAATAAATCGCAGGGTCAAACTTTTAATCAGATTGGTGTTTATTTACCAGAACCCGTCTTTACGCATGGACAATTGTATGTAGCTTGCTCCAGAGTCAAAACAATAAATTCATTAAAAATTCAAATAGTCGACGGAAGCCGTCAAGGTGTAAATGATGCTGTAGTTACAACCCAAAACATTGTTTACAGAGAAATTTTAGATTAGATATTGTCGTTTCATATCTTTTTAAACCATTTTAACTATTTTTATATTCTGTTTAAACTTTAAAAAGTTAAACTCAAAAGTTGTTCTAAATATTACTAAAAAAAATGGCTTGACTAACATATTAACTATAAAAAAAATATTAAATATCTTTGAACACTGTTTAAAATGAAATATAGATTCAGTTATAGAAAAGTAAACATCTACGATAAACGAATAATTAATTAGGTAAGTTTTTAGATTCTCACGGCCAAAAGCATTTTTGTTGTTTGTTTTTGGGGTGTTATGCCGTGTTGCGCTAACTCCTTCTTTAGCCGACGTTTCGGACAGCGTTGCAGTGTCCATCATCAGGGCAGATCAGGTAGATCCGAAGATGTGTAAATTTTGGTTTAAAAAAAATTTACACATTCGGATCTACCGGATCTGCCCTAATGATGGACACTGCAACGCTGTCCGAAACGTCAGCTAAAGAAGGAGTTAGCGCAGCACGGCATAACACCCCAAAAATAAACAACAAAAAAGTATTTATGTAAGTTCAAGTAGTTGTAGGTAGTAAACAATTATATTTATATTTTTAATGTCTTACTTTTAAGTAAAGAGAGTGAAATGTGTATATTTCTTTTCTACGGTTTATACTGTGGATTCCTAATTGTCGAGGCATATTCCAGTGTACTTCTGACTCATACAAAAGTTAAAACGCTTTTAACACGCGAGGCAACAAAACACGAGTGTCTTAGCGCGTTGTTCCGTTCAAAGTTTTTACAGCTTTAAAACCACTATTCCATATTTTTCTAATATTATATGTATTGTGAGAAGTGTGCAACAACCCAAAGACGTCACAATTCAAGTGTTGTGTAAATCAGACGTTAAATTTGTCAAATCTAACATGTTTTGCATATTCTTTGTAAACAACAAACAAACTATATCTGTACATTTATATTGAATGTTTTGTTACCCAATAAAAAAATATTTTAAGCATTCATATTATAACGTGTTTCTTTCCACCACCATTTTCAATATGCATTTCATTATAGGTAAAGACTTCCATTATAGGGGTCGATGTATAAAATTTTTTTGATTTATAAAAGAAAATATACGCTACGTTAACGATATGTAGACAAATCACATCCTGATTGTTTCATTTTTAATTAAATGTATTCATGTTATAACTATGAATATGTTGAATGTGAAGTGTAATCGGATAAATTGTTTATAATTGAACTGTTAGCAAATAAATCCACTTTTGAAGTTATATAGCCGTTTCATTTTTACGAATAAAATCTTTTATTTAGTAACAAGTTGCAACACATTGCAGTTATTATTCATAATTTCATGGACATTATTTTCACAATAACTGCACAGGAGGCCCGGAAAAAGATAATTCTCCTCGGGGCTTATGGGATCTTTAGGGATGCTGTGAGTAGGTTTTTTTGAGAATTAATACGAAGAGACTTGAGCGAGTGAATAAACGAACACTATTTTGAAGTTTTATTTTAATAAAATGGTTGTTTCTTGCAACAATTATTGAAACGAAGTGGAAAAGTGTATAATATTATGAAATAATTGTCAAACTGATTAACCTGCAATAAAAGCATTCATCCTCTCAAATGTAAACAGAGACGACAGCCGCTCAAATGTCATACTAAAACCACAGATAAACTATAGATAGATGGATGCTTTGGAACAACCAGTTTTTATTACAAATATTTAAGGCTATTCAAACTTAAAAACGTTTTCCAATAAATTGGGTCCACATACAATGATAAAGATTTTTCATTTAATAATCAAAAATAACATAGGTAATGCTTCATTCACATTCTTATTTTTTTTTATAACGAATAATTTTTTTGCGTTATAAATATTAAGTAGGTTGAAGTAACGATTTTTTTTTTAAATATTTTTTTTATTAAAGGTTTTTGCCTTTCGCGATTAATTATAATCATTTAATTTAGGGTGGCGGTCATGAGAACCGTCGCTCCGGGAGCCATTCATACATAGCATGATACCTTTATTTTTTTAACCAGTAGGTAACATATTTCGTTTTGCATATATTTTTATTTTTTTATTAAATTAATGATAATTTTTATAAAGCCATTTCTGCGAAAAATTAGCTCGGTGTGGCTGTAATCTACCAGGAGCACAGACGTTTGGGAAAGTAATTTACTATTAAAAACGGTTTATTCAATTGTTTTTTTTTTTAAATAAACTTTTTTCAGTTAAAAGTTTTTACATATGGGTACTGTCGCCCCGTAGTGAAAAAATGATCAGTATATTTCTTTCTTTAATATTGTAGTCCCACACTCTTCGTCTCATCTACACCCAAACATCAAATGGCTTAGTACATTTACCCATTAGTTGCCTGCAACGGGCAAAAAGCTAATTTTAGGCACATACATTCAAACATACATATATTTGAATAAAGTTGTAGGCACACACTCATTGCTTCATGCACATGCAAACATACATATTACATTTATAAACATTTTTTCTCACACTCCGCTTCACTCTTAATACGCAATATTTCACTTTCAAATAAATGGATTTAGCTTTATTAATTCAAAACATGATTTATTATGTCGGGGGAGACGGAAAAATACGCACTTTTAATTTTAATTTAGTTCATAGTCAATTACGCGATACAAAATATTTCATAGACACTGCTGCCAACCAAAAAAAATCAAGTATTGCCATATAAAATAAATAATATCATCGTGTATAATTAATCCATATTAATACGTAAGTCAATGTATTATTTATAACAAATAATCAACATATAATTAAATAAAATAACCCGAAAAACAACCAAATAGAATAAAATGTGATTAAACGTAATCTGTTTATGTAGTTTAGGTTAAGTTAGGTTAGAACATGGAAAATAGGTATTTGAATCAAATCACAAACCAGTCTATACAAACCTAGCGTAGCCCACAAACTACTTGAAAACTGGGATATAACTCTAAAGGGGACGCGAGCAGGCGTTATTAAAGGGGCAATTTTCTGTTACACAAAATATGTATTAGAATTAAATCACAAACCAGTCTATACAAACCTAGCGTAGCCCACATACCATTTGAAAACTGGGATGTAACTCTAAAGGGGACGCGAGCAGGCGTTATTAAAGGGGCAATTTTTTGTTACCTAAAAATTTGTAGTCCCACACCCTCGCCTCATCTACATTCAAATACTACACCACGCAATTAATTTTTACCCATTAGTTGCCTGCAACGGGCAAAAAGCTAGTATTAATAGTAATACTCAGTTTCTTTGTTTTTTTTGCTCGCTAAAAATTAGGCGAAAATCGACCACGTAACCCCTCAAGTCGTTTACACTCAAGGTTCGTTTTTGCGTGCGAGAGAAAAAGTCGCCCTTCATTTGTTTCGATCTTCAGGCGAAAGTAGGCCGAGACGCCTCTGTAGCGGCAGAGAATTCGAGTTCAATTTTGCGTGGAAAAAGTGAAAATTCGAGTCAGTGCATATTTCCGGGAAACTCTACCGGATTCGTACGGAGGGAGATGTCGGAAAAAATTAGCGGAAATGTGGCGGCGGAAACTGGAAGCTCTCGAGCCGCTCCATACTAAAGTACCGAGGTTCACGCTTCCGCCGCAAGGACTGCCCCGCTCTCTCAAAAAGGCGATTGCGGCCGGAGCTTCTAAAATCGGGAATTGTACCACGTGGTCATTGCGAAACCACGTGGTGCGATTTATTTTTTGTTAATCACGAGTGTTGCCACACGCGCGGTTTCGAAACGGCCAAATTTTGGTGCATTTTCGCAACGTTTCGTTTTCATAGATCGGGATGATCTGCAAAACTTTTTCTCCTTCACCGTTTATGTTTTTATTCAGTATCGAACGCACCCCGAACGCGAAATGATTGAATTAATCAGGTAACGTTGATTTTTTTTTTTAAATTTCACGAAAAGTTGTACGAAATATCCCCATTTATAGGGTAAGTGGTTGAATTTAAGCGGAAATGTTTTTCTTCGCATAATGGTAACATTGGCTCAAGAGAGTCTACACGTGGCCCTTTTTTTCACAAAATGGCGTTCTTTAGAGATTTCAGACCCGTTTTTTTACGCGTGTCTGTTTTTTTGTATATTTCAAAATATTGGAAAGTCCGCCGAAGTGGATACGATACAAGTTGAGATTATTCTAAAGTTCCGTGTGTCTTTGGTTGGATTATTGGATATCTATGCATTCAAGAACGTCGTGACGAAAAAAAATGGTGATACTCTGATCTCTAATCCGTAGATCCGAGATCGTAGATGAACTTCACCAGTGTTAAAGTGAGTGTAACGTGTTTTTTCCATAATATTATGTTATAATATATATTAATAAATGATTTACAATATGCCCAAGTTTTATCAAATATCATTTACAGGTTATTGAAACTTCTCTACGATGACGCTTTGAAGCTTCGACGTTCTGAATAAAGGAGAATTATGACGGTTGGCGATTACACATCGCAGAATTATGTCGTTTTCTCGAGGTAATATAACAATTTGTTCATAATATTACTGTTACATAAATAAAAGCCCAACTTTCATCTACTGAAACGTCTCAACTGTCTGTTTATTGTAATTGACGATGGATATCTTCACAAAATTAATCATTAAACGAGCGTTTCTCTGCAGATCTTTTTGTTGTACCAAGTTAAATGTGAATCTAAAATTATAATACTATATATTAATATAATTTTTGTCGTTTACAGGACGTCAAACCGTCAAATTTACCAGCCTCGACATTCTGAACAAAGGACAGCACAGAATTCTGGCATCTTCTCAAGGTGAATATTATCATGTTATAATTAATTAATTAATGTCATTATTATAACGTAAATAAAAGCCCAACTTTCATCTACTGAAACGTCTCAACTGTCTACTTATTGTAATTGACGATGGATATCTTCACAAAATTAATCATTAAACGAGCGTTTGCTTATGGAGCAAGCCAGAGTGGGGCCAAATTGTAATGATAAAAGATTAAGAAATGATTCGATAAAAGAATTATAGTAGAAAATAAACATTAATTGAAATATCATACAAAAGTTAAAACGCTATTAACACTTGAGACAAGAAAACATGAGCGACTCTTTAATTATAATATTCAAATAACATATCTCAAGATCGTGCACTGTGTTCGTAGATGGTTAATAAACCCCCTATGTTTAAATATATATGTTTAAACATAGGGGTTTATTAACCCACAAGTAATATCTATTACAAAATTTATGTAATTATTTCTGACTGCTATTTGATATTACATTTGAAACTTTGACAATCGCCATTAACGCCGATTCTGTAAATTTTGCACATTTCTTCTGATCATTTGTCTCTTATTGCAGATTTTTTTGTTGTACCAAGTTAAAAATGAATTAACAATATGCATAATTTTTGTCGTTTGCAGGATGTCAAAACGTCACTACTATCGGCGTTTTACAGTCCTCGAGAATGAATGAACTTCAGCCGGCGTTACTTTGAACTGGAACTAATTTCACAATCCTCTCTATGTCTTTCCAAAGTCGTGATGAAAATGATGACACTTCAACGCTTTGATATTTTAAAGTTACTAATCATCCATGAATGGTATAATTATGGAACTAATTACATAACTAGCTTGCCAGTTAATATATCTACTTAAATCGAAAACGATTAACGTTTTTAATTGGACGGCCAATTTGTTCATTTAAAATTTGTTCACAGGCCCCAGGGGGGTGGGTCAGGTACCTACAGCTATTTGATTTAAATGAAAGCATTCACTTTATTTACATTCGAACATAAAATCGTAAATATGAAATTTGGCTCACACATCTTGCTTTATTCACATTCAAACTTTTCATAACACACTACACTTTTTTACCCATTAGTTTCGGGGAAAAAGCAACGTTTTGACACGCAGTCCGCTTCATTTACACGCAAGCATATGTATTTAATTATAAAATTAGGCAGATGCCTCTCGCTGCATCCACATTCAAACATTACACCACGCACCAAATATTTACCCGTTAGTTTCGGACAAAAAGCAAAAGTGTCGAAACACACTCTTTGCTTCATCCACATTCAACACCAAAATACAAATTATTTTTTATTTTTTACATCCACTTACTCGAATTATTTTTACCCATTAGTTGCCTGCAACGGGCAAAAAGCTAGTATTAATAGTAATACTCAGTTTCTTTGTTTTTTTTGCTCGCTAAAAATTAGGCGAAAATCGACCACGTAACCCCTCAAGTCGTTTACACTCAAGGTTCGTTTTTGCGTGCGAGAGAAAAAGTCGCCCTTCATTTGTTTCGATCTTCAGGCGAAAGTAGGCCGAGACGACTCTCTGCGGGAAAAGAATTCGAGTTCAATTTTGCGTGTAAAAACGTGAAACTCGAGTCAGTGCATATTTCCGGGAAACTCTACCGGATTCGTACGGAGGGAGATGTCGGAAAAAATTAGCGGAAATGTGGCGGCGGAAACTGGAAGCTCTCGAGCCGCTCCATACTAAAGTACCGAGGTTCACGCTTCCGCCGCAAGGACTGCCCCGCTCTCTCAAAAAGGCGATTGCGGCCGGAGCTTCTAAAATCGGGAATTGTACCACGTGGTCATTGCGAAACCACGTGGTGCGATTTATTTTTTGTTAATCACGAGTGTTGCCACACGCGCGGTTTCGAAACGGCCAAATTTTGGTGCATTTTCGCAACGTTTCGTTTTTATAGATCGGGATGATGTGTAAAACTTTTTCTCCTTTACAGTTTATATTTTTATTCAATATCGAACGCACCCCGAACGCGAAATGATTGAATTAATCAGGTAACGTTGATTTTTTTTTTTAAATTTCACGAAAAGTTGTACGAAATATCCCCATTTATAGGGTAAGTGGTTGAATTTAAGCGGAAATGTTTTTTTTTGCATAATGGTAACATTGGCTCAAGAGAGTCTACACGTGGACCTTTTTTTCACAAAATGGCGTTCTTTTGAGATTTCAGACCCGCTTTTTTACGCGTGTCTGTTTTTTTGTATATTTCAAAATATTGGAAAGTCCGCCGAAGTGGATACGATACAAGTTGAGATTATTCTAAAGTTCCGTGTGTCTTTGGTTGGATATCTATGCATTCAAGAACGTCGTGACGAAAAAAAATGGTGATACTCTGATCTCTAATCCGTAGATCCGAGATCGTAGATGAACTTCACCAGTGTTAAAGTGAGTGTAACGTGTTTTTTCCATAATATTATGTTATAATATATATTAATAAATGATTTACAATATGCCTAAGTTTTATGAAATATCATTTACAGGTTATTGAAACTTCTCTACGATGACGCTTTGAAGCTTCGACGTTCTGAATAAAGGAGAATTATGACGGTTGGCGATTACACATCCCAGAATTATGTCGTTTTCTCGAGGTAATATAACAATTTGTTCATAATATTACTGTTACATAAATAAAAGCCCAACTTTCATCTACTGAAACGTCTGAACTGTCTGCTTATTGTAATTGACGATGGATATCTTCACAAAATTAATCATTAAACGAGCGTTTCTCTGCAGATCTTTTTGTTGTACCAAGTTAAATGTGAATATAACATACTATAGACTAACCTACCAACTTTAAAAATTATAAATAAACTTGATTACTTTTAAAATGAAATATAGTAGATTCATTAAAAAGAAAACTAGCATCCCTTTCTTAATGATATTCTAAATTATATTCTAATGTTATTACATTCGTTATTTGCAGGATTCTACTGTATGCGATTGTCAATGGATACTTTCACGGGACGTTGTGGTCAAGTGGATCTTCTAAAAAAATGTCGTCTACGCTTTTCCAAATTCGGTTAAAAATACTCCTAGGCGATTTCATCGATGGTTTTTGATGGAGTTTCTTGGACAGGTATGTACACGTATGATAGTTGGGAATTTTTCAGAATGTTTTACAAGTTTTCAGTTGAATTTGCTCGCTGGATGACGTTAAATAAATCGCAACGTCAAACGTTTAATCATCGCCCGAGAGCATTCTTTGAAAACGCAGCCTGCTTCCAGTTTCAGATTACATAGATTTCTAAATTATCTTTTCTTTAGCCTGTAATTGACGATGGATATCTTCACAAAATTAATCATTAAACGAGCGTTTCTCTGCAGATCTTTTTGTTGTACCAAGTTAAAAGTGAATCTAAAATTATAATACCATATATTAATATAATTTTTGTCGTTTACAGGACGTCAAACCGTCAAATTTACCAGCCTCGACATTCTGAACAAAGGACAGCGCAGAATTTTGATGCTTTCTCGAGGTGAATATTATCATGTTATAATTAATTAATTAATGTCATTATTATAACGTAAATAAAAGCCCAACTTTCATCTACTGAAACGTCTGAACTGTCTGCTTATTGTAATTGACGATGGATATCTTCACAAAATTAATCATTAAACGAGCGTTTGCTTATGGAGCAAGCCAGAGTGGGGCCAAATTGTAATGATAAAAGATTAAGAAATGATTCGATGAAAGAATTACAGTAGAAAATAAACATTAATTGAAATATCATACAAAAGTTAAAACGCTATTAACACTTGAGACAAGAAAACATGAGCGACTCTTTAATTATAATATTCAAATAACATATCTCAAGATCGTGCACTGTGTTCGTAGATGGTTAATAAACCCCTATGTTTAAATATATATGTTTAAACATAGGGGTTTATTAACCCACAAGTAATATCTATTACAAAATTTATGTAATTATTTCTGACTGCTATTTGATATTACATTTGAAACTTTGACAATCGCCATTAACGCCGATTCTGTAAATTTTGCACATTTCTTCTGATCATTTGTCTCTTATTGCAGATTTTTTTGTTGTACCAAGTTAAAAATGAATATATCATTAAAATATTATATATTAATAAATGAATTAACAATATGCCTAAATTTTATCAAATATCATTTGCAGGTTATTGAAACTTCTCTACGATGACGCTTTGAAGCTTCGACGTTCTGAATAAAGGAGAATGTTGACGGTTGGCGATTACACATCGCAGAATTATGTCGGTTTCTCGAGGTAATATAACAATTTGTTCATAATATTACTGTTACATAAATAAAAGCCCAACTTTCATCTACTGAAACGTCTCAACTGTCTACTTATTGTAATTGACGATGGATATCTTCACAAAATTAATCATTAAACGAGCGTTTGCTTATGGAGCAAGCCAGAGTGGGGCCAAATTGTAATGATAAAAGATTAAGAAATGATTCGATAAAAGAATTATAGTAGAAAATAAACATTAATTGAAATATCATACAAAAGTTAAAACGCTATTAACACTTGAGACAAGAAAACATGAGCGACTCTTTAATTATAATATTCAAATAACATATCTCAAGATCGTGCACTGTGTTCGTAGATGGTTAATAAACCCCCTATGTTTAAATATATATGTTTAAACATAGGGGTTTATTAACCCACAAGTAATATCTATTACAAAATTTATGTAATTATTTCTGACTGCTATTTGATATTACATTTGAAACTTTGACAATCGCCATTAACGCCGATTCTGTAAATTTTGCACATTTCTTCTGATCATTTGTCTCTTATTGCAGATTTTTTTGTTGTACCAAGTTAAAAATGAATTAACAATATGCATAATTTTTGTCGTTTGCAGGATGTCAAAACGTCACTACTATCGGCGTTTTACAGTCCTCGAGAATGAATGAACTTCAGCCGGCGTTACTTTGAACTGGAACTAATTTCACAATCCTCTCTATGTCTTTCCAAAGTCGTGATGAAAATGATGACACTTCAACGCTTTGATATTTTAAAGTTACTAATCATCCATGAATGGTATAATTATGGAACTAATTACATAACTAGCTTGCCAGTTAATATATCTACTTAAATCGAAAACGATTAACGTTTTTAATTGGACGGCCAATTTGTTCATTTAAAATTTGTTCACAGGCCCCAGGGGGGTGGGTCAGGTACCTACAGCTATTTGATTTAAATGAAAGCATTCACTTTATTTACATTCGAACATAAAATCGTAAATATGAAATTTGGCTCACACATCTTGCTTTATTCACATTCAAACTTTTCATAACACACTACACTTTTTTACCCATTAGTTTCGGGGAAAAAGCAACGTTTTGACACGCAGTCCGCTTCATTTACACGCAAGCATATGTATTTAATTATAAAATTAGGCAGATGCCTCTCGCTGCATCCACATTCAAACATTACACCACGCACCAAATATTTACCCGTTAGTTTCGGACAAAAAGCAAAAGTGTCGAAACACACTCTTTGCTTCATCCACATTCAACACCAAAATACAAATTATTTTTTATTTTTTACATCCACTTACTCGAATTATTTTTACCCATTAGTTGCCTGCAACGGGCAAAAAGCTAGTATTAATATTAATACTCAGTTTCTTTGTTTTTTTTGCTCGCTAAAAATTAGGCGAAAATCGACCACGTAACCCCTCAAGTCGTTTACACTCAAGGTTCGTTTTTGCGTGAGAGAGAAAAAGTCGCCCTTCATTTGTTTCGATCTTCAGGCGAAAGTAGGCCGAGACGACTCTCTGCGCGCGTAGAGCCCGGCGTTCAATTCAGCGTGCAAAAACGTAAAACTGGAGTCAGTCACGAAATTTGGAAACTAGACCGGATTAAAGTAGACAAAAATTAGAGCAACTCTGTCGGCGGAAACCGTAAGCGTTCGGAGCGCGCAGTACTCAAGTACCGAAGTTCACACTCCCGCCGCCAGGACAGGTGACACTCAAAAAAAAATCGATTTGCGGCCGTATAATTGTCGGAGCTTCTAAAATCGGGAATTGTACCACGTGGTTTCGTAATGACGATGACGGGACATTGCGAAACCACGTGGTACGATTTATTTATAAAATCCACACGGTCATCCTAATGATTAAATTCCGTCGCAAACACGCAGTCTGCAGGTGAAATTATCGAAAAAATTCATCCTCCGAAGGTTTAGGAACGTTAATCGGCCGTTCCACAGATGGCGTTCGGTTCAAAATGTCTCGCAGTAACCGGCGAAAGTTTTGACATTTGCCATTTGAAACGAAAATGCCAACCATCGGGCTTTTGGTTAATCAGAGATAATAGCCGATCATAGACTAGCAGCGAAATGTTGTAAATTCAAGAAAACAATAAAAGCTATGTAGGTACTTACTTGGCAGTATATTTTTAAAAATCGATAGTGCTTTTGAACGAAATAAAATAAAGTTTGGTAAAAATAATTTGACACGGATACCGTCGCCCCGTTGTGAAAAACTACATCGATAGCGTCTCGCAGATTTATTATTTCTACCAGGAGCGCATAAGTTGGATAAGGTTAGCCTGGGAGCAATTCATATTTAAATATTTCATTTCTTTATGATAAATTTTTGATAGTAGGTGCAGGTACCTACACAGATGGTACCGGGTAGAGGTCCAGGTACTGGCAGGTACTGAGAGCGTGTTTTAGCCCGTTTTCTAGGTTAGGTCCGTTGTATTGTAATAAAAAGTATGGATTTAAAATTTAAAAAAAACGACAAAATCTGTGCAGGTACTTACTTTTGCAGTTAATTTTTTTAAATCGATAATGCTTTTGAACGAAATAAAATAAATGGTAAGTTTTTAGATTCTCAAGGCCAAAAGCATTTATGTTATTTGTTTTTGGGGTGTTATGCCGTGATGCGCTAAATCCTTCTTTAGCCGACGTTTCGGACAGCGTTGCAGTGTCCATCATCAGGGCAGATCCGGTAGATCCGAAACGTCGGCTAAAGAAGGAGTAAGCGCAACACGGCATAACACCCCAAAAAAAAACAACAAAAAAGAAATAAAATAAAGTTTGGTAAAAATAATTTGACACGGATACCGTCGCCCCGTAGTGAAAAAATACATCGATAGCGTCACGCAAATTTATAAATTGTACCAAGTAGTAGTAGCAGTAGTAGTAGGAGTAGTAGTAGTAGTAGTAGTAGGAGTAGGAGTAGGAGTAGTAGTAGGAGTAGGAGTAGGAGTAGGGGTAGGAGTAGTAGTAGTAGTAGGAGTAGGAGTATGAGTAGTAGTAGTAGTAGTAGTAGGAGTAGTAGTAGGAGTAGTAGTAGGAGTAGTAGTAGGAGTAGGAGTAGGAGTAGGAGTAGGAGTAGGAGTAGTAGTAGAAGTAGTAGTAGGAGTAGTAGTAGGAGTAGTAGTAGGAGTAGAAGTAGGAGTAGGAGTAGGAGTAGGAGTAGGAGTAGGCGTAGGAGTAGGAGTAGGAGTAGGTGTAGGAGTAGGAGTAGGAGTAGGAGTAGGTGTAGGAGTAGGAGTAGGAGTAGGAGTAGGAGTAGGAGTAGGAGTAGGAGTAGGAGTAGGAGTAGGAGTAGGAGTAGGAGTAGGATTAGGAGTAGTAGTGGTAGTGGTAGTAGGAGTAGGAGTAGTAGGAGTGGTAGTGGTAGTGGTAGTGGTGGTGCAGGTACCTACACAGATGGTACCGGGTAGGGGTCATACGAAAAACCGTACATACGATATGGGTATCAAATTACGCGTCTCGACTTACAAAATCCGAATGGCTCAGTGAAAAAATTATCAGAAAGCTCCTTGGCACTTTTTTTTCTCAAAATATCCATTTCTTTCTATCCATACATATATTTTAATATATTTGTGGTCACACACTCATAGTTTCATTCATATGCCAAAATACATATTACATTTTTAAAAGTTTTTAAATTTTGCGTGTTAATTGAGCAATTTTTTTTCCAAAATAACAACTTTTGTAGAATGTCGGTGACAAAACCGTACATACGATATGGGTATCAAATTACGCGTCTCGACCTACACAACCCGAACGGATCGGTGAAAAAATGATTATTAAGCTCCTTGGCACTTTTTTGTCTCCAAATATACATTTATTTTTTTAAATTTTTAGTAGACCCACACTCCTTGCTTAATTTTTACCCATTAGTTGCCTGCAACGGGCAAAAAGCTAGTTAATATTAATACTCAGTTTCTTTGTTTTTTTTGCTCGCTAAAAATTAGGCGAAAATCGACCACGTAACCCCTCAAGTCGTTTACACTCAAGGTTCGTTTTTGCGTGAGAGAGAAAAAGTCGCCCTTCATTTGTTTCGATCTTCAGGCGAAAGTAGGCCGAGACGACTCTCTGCGCGCGTAGAGCCCGGCGTTCAATTCAGCGTGCAAAAACGTAAAACTGGAGTCAGTCACGAAATTTGGAAACTAGACCGGATTAAAGTAGACAAAAATTAGAGCAACTCTGTCGGCGGAAACCGTAAGCGTTCGGAGCGCGCAGTACTCAAGTACCGAAGTTCACACTCCCGCCGCCAGGACAGGTGACACTCAAAAAAAAATCGATTTGCGGCCGTATAATTGTCGGAGCTTCTAAAATCGGGAATTGTACCACGTGGTTTCGTAATGACGATGACGGGACATTGCGAAACCACGTGGTACGATTTATTTATAAAATCCACACGGTCATCCTAATGATTAAATTCCGTCGCAAACACGCAGTCTGCAGGTGAAATTATCGAAAAAATTCATCCTCCGAAGGTTTAGGAACGTTAATCGGCCGTTCCACAGATGGCGTTCGGTTCAAAATGTCTCGCAGTAACCGGCGAAAGTTTTGACATTTGCCATTTGAAACGAAAATGCCAACCATCGGGCTTTTGGTTAATCAGAGATAATAGCCGATCATAGACTAGCAGCGAAATGTTGTAAATTCAAGAAAACAATAAAAGCTATGTAGGTACTTACTTGGCAGTATATTTTTAAAAATCGATAGTGCTTTTGAACGAAATAAAATAAAGTTTGGTAAAAATAATTTGACACGGATACCGTCGCCCCGTTGTGAAAAACTACATCGATAGCGTCTCGCAGATTTATTATTTCTACCAGGAGCGCATAAGTTGGATAAGGTTAGCCTGGGAGCAATTCATATTTAAATATTTCATTTCTTTATGATAAATTTTTGATAGTAGGTGCAGGTACCTACACAGATGGTACCGGGTAGAGGTCCAGGTACTGGCAGGTACTGAGAGCGTGTTTTAGCCCGTTTTCTAGGTTAGGTCCGTTGTATTGTAATAAAAAGTATGGATTTAAAATTTAAAAAAAACGACAAAATCTGTGCAGGTACTTACTTTTGCAGTTAATTTTTTTAAATCGATAATGCTTTTGAACGAAATAAAATAAATGGTAAGTTTTTAGATTCTCAAGGCCAAAAGCATTTATGTTATTTGTTTTTGGGGTGTTATGCCGTGATGCGCTAAATCCTTCTTTAGCCGACGTTTCGGACAGCGTTGCAGTGTCCATCATCAGGGCAGATCCGGTAGATCCGAAACGTCGGCTAAAGAAGGAGTAAGCGCAACACGGCATAACACCCCAAAAAAAAACAACAAAAAAGAAATAAAATAAAGTTTGGTAAAAATAATTTGACACGGATACCGTCGCCCCGTAGTGAAAAAATACATCGATAGCGTCACGCAAATTTATAAATTGTACCAAGTAGTAGTAGCAGTAGTAGTAGGAGTAGTAGTAGTAGTAGTAGTAGGAGTAGGAGTAGGAGTAGTAGTAGGAGTAGGAGTAGGAGTAGGGGTAGGAGTAGTAGTAGTAGTAGGAGTAGGAGTATGAGTAGTAGTAGGAGTAGTAGTAGGAGTAGGAGTAGGAGTAGGGGTAGGAGTAGTAGTAGTAGTAGGAGTAGGAGTATGAGTAGTAGTAGTAGTAGGAGTAGTAGTAGGAGTAGTAGTAGGAGTAGTAGTAGGAGTAGGAGTAGGAGTAGGAGTAGGAGTAGGAGTAGTAGTAGAAGTAGTAGTAGGAGTAGTAGTAGGAGTAGTAGTAGGAGTAGAAGTAGGAGTAGGAGTAGGAGTAGGAGTAGGAGTAGGCGTAGGAGTAGGAGTAGGAGTAGGAGTAGGAGTAGGAGTAGGTGTAGGAGTAGGAGTAGGAGTAGGTGTAGGAGTAGGAGTAGGAGTAGGAGTAGGAGTAGGAGTAGGAGTAGGAGTAGGAGTAGGAGTAGGAGTAGGAGTAGGAGTAGGAGTAGGAGTAGGAGTAGGATTAGGAGTAGTAGTGGTAGTGGTAGTAGGAGTAGGAGTAGTAGGAGTGGTAGTGGTAGTGGTAGTGGTGGTGCAGGTACCTACACAGATGGTACCGGGTAGGGGTCATACGAAAAACCGTACATACGATATGGGTATCAAATTACGCGTCTCGACTTACAAAATCCGAATGGCTCAGTGAAAAAATTATCAGAAAGCTCCTTGGCACTTTTTTTTCTCAAAATATCCATTTCTTTCTATCCATACATATATTTTAATATATTTGTGGTCACACACTCATAGTTTCATTCATATGCCAAAATACATATTACATTTTTAAAAGTTTTTAAATTTTGCGTGTTAATTGAGCAATTTTTTTTCCAAAATAACAACTTTTGTAGAATGTCGGTGACAAAACCGTACATACGATATGGGTATCAAATTACGCGTCTCGACCTACACAACCCGAACGGATCGGTGAAAAAATGATTATTAAGCTCCTTGGCACTTTTTTGTCTCCAAATATACATTTATTTTTTTAAATTTTTAGTAGACCCACACTCCTTGCTTAATTTTTACCCATTAGTTGCCTGCAACGGGCAAAAAGCTAGTATTAATAGTAATACTCAGTTTCTTTGTTTTTTTTGCTCGCTAAAAATTAGGCGAAAATCGACCACGTAACCCCTCAAGTCGTTTACACTCAAGGTTCGTTTTTGCGTGCGAGAGAAAAAGTCGCCCTTCATTTGTTTCGATCTTCAGGCGAAAGTAGGCCGAGACGACTCTCTGCGGGAAAAGAATTCGAGTTCAATTTTGCGTGTAAAAACGTGAAACTCGAGTCAGTCAGGATTTTTGGAAACTAGACCGGATTGAAGTAGACAAAAATTAGAGCAACTCTGTCGGCGGAAACTGGAAGCGTTCGGAGCGCGCCGTACTCAAGTACCGCAGTTCACTCTCCCGCCGCCAGGGCCGGTGACACTCTGGCAAAAATTCGATTTGCGGCCGTATAATTGTCGGAGCTTCTAAAATCGGGAATTGTACCACGTGGTTTCGTAATGACGATGACGGGACATTGCGAAACCACGTGGTACGATTTATTTATAAAATCCACACGGTCATCCTAATGATTAAATTCCGTCGCAAACACGCAGTCTGCAGGTGAAATTATCGAAAAAATTCATCCTCCGAAGGTTTAGGAACGTTAATCGGCCGTTCCACAGATGGCGTTCGGTTCAAAATGTCTCGCAGTAACCGGCGAAAGTTTTGACATTTGCCATTTGAAACGAAAATGCCAACCATCGGGCTTTTGGTTAATCAGAGATAATAGCCGATCATAGACTAGCAGCGAAATGTTGTAAATTCAAGAAAACAATAAAAGCTATGTAGGTACTTACTTGGCAGTATATTTTTAAAAATCGATAGTGCTTTTGAACGAAATAAAATAAAGTTTGGTAAAAATAATTTGACACGGATACCGTCGCCCCGTTGTGAAAAACTACATCGATAGCGTCTCGCAGATTTATTATTTCTACCAGGAGCGCATAAGTTGGATAAGGTTAGCCTGGGAGCAATTCATATTTAAATATTTCATTTCTTTATGATAAATTTTTGATAGTAGGTGCAGGTACCTACACAGATGGTACCGGGTAGAGGTCCAGGTACTGGCAGGTACTGAGAGCGTGTTTTAGCCCGTTTTCTAGGTTAGGTCCGTTGTATTGTAATAAAAAGTATGGATTTAAAATTTAAAAAAAACGACAAAATCTGTGCAGGTACTTACTTTTGCAGTTAATTTTTTTAAATCGATAATGCTTTTGAACGAAATAAAATAAATGGTAAGTTTTTAGATTCTCAAGGCCAAAAGCATTTATGTTATTTGTTTTTGGGGTGTTATGCCGTGATGCGCTAAATCCTTCTTTAGCCGACGTTTCGGACAGCGTTGCAGTGTCCATCATCAGGGCAGATCCGGTAGATCCGAA
Organism: Hesperophylax magnus; assembly: GCA_026573805.1. Classification (NCBI taxonomy): domain Eukaryota; kingdom Metazoa; phylum Arthropoda; class Insecta; order Trichoptera; family Limnephilidae; genus Hesperophylax; species Hesperophylax magnus. The sequence goes on along the minus strand of JAIUSX010000399.1, from coordinate 109,734 downwards.
ACGTCGGCTAAAGAAGGAGTAAGCGCAACACGGCATAACACCCCAAAAAAAAACAACAAAAAAGAAATAAAATAAAGTTTGGTAAAAATAATTTGACACGGATACCGTCGCCCCGTAGTGAAAAAATACATCGATAGCGTCACGCAAATTTATAAATTGTACCAAGTAGTAGTAGCAGTAGTAGTAGGAGTAGTAGTAGTAGTAGTAGTAGGAGTAGGAGTAGGAGTAGTAGTAGGAGTAGGAGTAGGAGTAGGGGTAGGAGTAGTAGTAGTAGTAGGAGTAGGAGTATGAGTAGTAGTAGTAGTAGTAGTAGGAGTAGTAGTAGGAGTAGTAGTAGGAGTAGTAGTAGGAGTAGGAGTAGGAGTAGGAGTAGGAGTAGTAGTAGAAGTAGTAGTAGGAGTAGTAGTAGGAGTAGTAGTAGGAGTAGAAGTAGGAGTAGGAGTAGGAGTAGGAGTAGGAGTAGGCGTAGGAGTAGGAGTAGGAGTAGGAGTAGGTGTAGGAGTAGGAGTAGGAGTAGGTGTAGGAGTAGGAGTAGGAGTAGGAGTAGGAGTAGGAGTAGGAGTAGGAGTAGGAGTAGGAGTAGGAGTAGGAGTAGGAGTAGGATTAGGAGTAGTAGTGGTAGTGGTAGTAGGAGTAGGAGTAGTAGGAGTGGTAGTGGTAGTGGTAGTGGTGGTGCAGGTACCTACACAGATGGTACCGGGTAGGGGTCATACGAAAAACCGTACATACGATATGGGTATCAAATTACGCGTCTCGACTTACAAAATCCGAATGGCTCAGTGAAAAAATTATCAGAAAGCTCCTTGGCACTTTTTTTTCTCAAAATATCCATTTCTTTCTATCCATACATATATTTTAATATATTTGTGGTCACACACTCATAGTTTCATTCATATGCCAAAATACATATTACATTTTTAAAAGTTTTTAAATTTTGCGTGTTAATTGAGCAATTTTTTTTCCAAAATAACAACTTTTGTAGAATGTCGGTGACAAAACCGTACATACGATATGGGTATCAAATTACGCGTCTCGACCTACACAACCCGAACGGATCGGTGAAAAAATGATTATTAAGCTCCTTGGCACTTTTTTGTCTCCAAATATACATTTATTTTTTTAAATTTTTAGTAGACCCACACTCCTTGCTTAATTTTTACCCATTAGTTGCCTGCAACGGGCAAAAAGCTAGTATTAATATTAATACTCAGTTTCTTTGTTTTTTTTGCTCGCTAAAAATTAGGCGAAAATCGACCACGTAACCCCTCAAGTCGTTTACACTCAAGGTTCGTTTTTGCGTGAGAGAGAAAAAGTCGCCCTTCATTTGTTTCGATCTTCAGGCGAAAGTAGGCCGAGACGACTCTCTGCGCGCGTAGAGCCCGGCGTTCAATTCAGCGTGCAAAAACGTAAAACTGGAGTCAGTCACGAAATTTGGAAACTAGACCGGATTAAAGTAGACAAAAATTAGAGCAACTCTGTCGGCGGAAACCGTAAGCGTTCGGAGCGCGCAGTACTCAAGTACCGAAGTTCACACTCCCGCCGCCAGGACAGGTGACACTCAAAAAAAAATCGATTTGCGGCCGTATAATTGTCGGAGCTTCTAAAATCGGGAATTGTACCACGTGGTCATTGCGAAACCACGTGGTGCGATTTATTTTTTGTTAATCACGAGTGTTGCCACACGCGCGGTTTCGAAACGGCCAAATTTTGGTGCATTTTCGCAACGTTTCGTTTTCATAGATCGGGATGATCTGCAAAACTTTTTCTCCTTCACCGTTTATGTTTTTATTCAGTATCGAACGCACCCCGAACGCGAAACCATTAAAAAAAATTTTCTTTCGCCTCTGTCGCTTGAAAATTATGCGTTTTTCGCATTACTCGAACGTAAATTAAAAACACGATTGATTTTGATCTAGCGTTGGCTGTGAATTAATCAGGTAACGTTGATTTTTTTTTTAAAATTTCACGAAAAGTTGTACGAAATATCCCCATTTATAGGGTAAGTGGTTGAATTTAAGCGGAAATGTTTTTCTTCGCATAATGGTAACATTGGCTCAAGAGAGTCTACACGTGGCCCTTTTTTTCACAAAATGGCGTTCTTTTGAGATTTCAGACCCGCTTTTTTACGCGTGTCTGTTTTTTTGTATATTTCAAAATATTGGAAAGTCCGCCGAAGTGGATACGATACAAGTTGAGATTATTCTAAAGTTCCGTGTGTCTTTGGTTGGATTATTGGATATCTATGCATTCAAGAACGTCGTGACGAAAAAAAATGGTGATACTCTGATCTCTAATCCGTAGATCCGAGATCGTAGATGAACTTCACCAGTGTTAAAGTGAGTGTAACGTGTTTTTTCCATAATATTATGTTATAATATATATTAATAAATGATTTACAATATGCCCAAGTTTTATCAAATATCATTTACAGGTTATTGAAACTTCTCTACGATGACGCTTTGAAACCTCGACGTTCTGAATAAAGGAGAATTATGACGGTTGGCGATTACACATCGCAGAATTATGTCGTTTTCTCGAGGTAATATAACAATTTGTTCATAATATTACTGTTACATAAATAAAAGCCCAACTTTCATCTACTGAAACGTCTGAACTGTCTGCTTATTGTAATTGACGATGGATATCTTCACAAAATTAATCATTAAACGAGCGTTTCTCTGCAGATCTTTTTGTTGTACCAAGTTAAATGTGAATATAACATACTATAGACTAACCTACCAACTTTAAAAATTATAAATAAACTTGATTACTTTTAAAATGAAATATAGTAGATTCATTAAAAAGAAAACTAGCATCCCTTTCTTAATGATATTCTAAATTATATTCTAATGTTATTACATTCGTTATTTGCAGGATTCTACTGTATGCGATTGTCAATGGATACTTTCACGGGACGTTGTGGTCAAGTGGATCTTCTAAAAAAATGTCGTCTACGCTTTTCCAAATTCGGTTAAAAATACTCCTAGGCGATTTCATCGATGGTTTTTGATGGAGTTTCTTGGACAGGTATGTACACGTATGATAGTTGGGAATTTTTCAGAATGTTTTACAAGTTTTCAGTTGAACTTCTCGCTGGATGACGTTAAATAAATCGCAACGTCAAACGTTTAATCATCGCCCGAGAGCATTCTTTGAAAACGCAGCCTGCTTCCATTTTCTGATTACATATATTCCTAAATTATCTTTTCTTTAGCCTGTAATTGACGATGTAATTGACGATGGATATCTTCACAAAATTAATCATTAAACGAGCGTTTCTCTGCAGATCTTTTTGTTGTACCAAGTTAAATGTGAATATAACATACTATAGACTAACCTACCAACTTTAAAAATTATAAATAAACTTGATTACTTTTAAAATGAAATATAGTAGATTCATTAAAAAGAAAACTAGCATCCCTTTCTTAATGATATTCTAAATTATATTCTAATGTTATTACATTCGTTATTTGCAGGATTCTACTGTATGCGATTGTCAATGGATACTTTCACGGGACGTTGTGGTCAAGTGGATCTTCTAAAAAAATGTCGTCTACGCTTTTCCAAATTCGGTTAAAAATACTCCTAGGCGATTTCATCGATGGTTTTTGATGGAGTTTCTTGGACAGGTATGTACACGTATGATAGTTGGGAATTTTTCAGAATGTTTTACAAGTTTTCAGTTGAATTTGCTCGCTGGATGACGTTAAATAAATCGCAACGTCAAACGTTTAATCATCGCCTGAGAGCATTCTTTGAAAACGCAGCCTGCTTCCAGTTTCAGATTACATAGATTTCTAAATTATCTTTTCTTTAGCCTGTAATTGACGATGGATATCTTCACAAAATTAATCATTAAATGAGCGTTTCTCTGCAGATCTTTTTGTTGTACCAAGTTAAAAGTGAATCTAAAATTATAATACTATATATTAATATAATTTTTGTCGTTTACAGGACGTCAAACCGTCAAATTTACCAGCCTCGACATTCTGAACAAAGGACAGCGTAGAATTTTGATGCTTTCTCGAGGTAAATATTATTATTTATAGATTTATAAATTTCTAGCACAATTATTGAAATGTTTCTTCTTTCTAGATAATTATTGAAGCGATATTTGAAAAGTAACGCAACTTCTCTTGACACGAGCGGCAGTGTTATAAATTATTACATATTAGTATTGACATAAGACATCTGCATATTAACATTTGAAATAATTAAAATAAAATAACTTTGTTTGAATACCACTTTATTGTATATATTTATAACCAACCGGTTTCAGTTCAACCCGAACCTTCATCAGGGCTAATAAAAACATGTTTATACATAATATGTTTTTATTAGCCCTGATGAAGGTTCGGGTTGAACTGAAACCGGTTGGTTATAAATATATACAATAAAGTGGTATTCAAACAAAGTTATTTTATTTTAATTATTATAATTATGTATACCCACAAAGTGTTTGCTACAAGTGAAAAATTAACATTTGAAACTTTGACAATCGCCATTATCGCCGAGTCTGAAAATTTTGCTCATTTCTTCTAATCAAGCGTCTCTTTTCTATTTTGCAGGTCGTTCTTCCACGAACGTGACCTGAGAAGTGTTTGATTCCGTTCTACAAGCTCTTTGGATACGATTAAAATTACACCTAGGCGCTAATTCATCGTTGATTTTGAAGGCTCATTCTTTGCAATCGCAACCGGCTGTAAGCGATTCTTGAACAGGTATATACAATTGCACAAGTATGATATTTGGGAATTTTCAGATAATGTTTTACAAGACAGTCACGTGAAATGATAAAAGAGAAAGCGTTCATTTTTTGCCTAGAATAATGCCGGATACATTCGCAGACACAACGGTTCCTTTAATCTTTACGGGCGCCAGTTTTCAGTTTCAATATGACATAATACTGTATATATAGATATAATAGATTCTTGCTGCAGAGTCTCCATCTTTTATATTCGTGTCACCTGTTCCTATACTTCATTTTACTTAACTTCACTCTATTTTTGTAATATTTATATTTTCTGTAATACCTGCATCAACTGTAAAGCGCCCCTGCGGTGATATCTCACAAAAGCGGCGCTATACAAATTTTTTTATCAATGTATGTATTACGCTATCTTATGTTGGATTTTAAAATATATAAACACAGTTTATTATTCAAGTAGGCATTAACTACATCAAGTGCATAGTTTCTTTCAATATAATTGTTCTTCTAATATCAACTGTATCTCTTTGTGGACATTATGTTTGTGTATTACGCTATCTTATGTTGGATTTTAAAATATATAAACACAGTTTATTATTCAAGTACTGTAAAATATATAAACACAGTTTATTATTCGGCACTAACTACATCAAGTGCATAGTTTCTTTCAATATAATTGTTCTTCTAATATCAACTGAATCTCTTTGTGGACATTATGTTTGTGTATTACGCTATCTTATGTTGGATTTTAAAATATATAAACACAGTTTATTATTCAAGTAGGTACTAACTGCATCAAGTGCATAGTTTCTTTCAATATAATTGTTCTTCTAATATCAACTGTATCTCTTTGTCGACATTATGTCCTGTAAATCATTTTATAGACAAATATATTTTTTACCACACAAATGCATCGCAAACTGATATAATTAGTAACATAATATCAATGTAATGAAATATGGTGAATATATAATTTGTAAAATGTAATTAAATGAACTGTTTTTTTTACAATGATCAATAAATATAAAAATAAGTTGATATAAGATTACATATTATATTATATATTATTATTCTGGTTGATATTTGACATGAAATATGAATATATGAAACGCAATTAATTTAAAAAAAATAAATACACTTTAATGAAATTAAAACGTTGTTTGATTTTTACTTATTTCCAAAATCTGTTATTTTATTTTATTTATTTCATTCAAAAAACAGTTGTTTACATAAAAAGCATACTCTGCACATCTCACTAGGGCATTTCAATCGGTAGCTTGACATCGGTAAATAGGTTTGCTCAGTTAGATCAGTGAGCTAAATTAAAATGTATTTATGTAAGGTAAGTTTTTAGATTCTCACGGCCAAAAGCATTTTTGTTGTTTGTTTTTGGGGTGTTATGCCGTGTTGCGCTAACTCCTTCTTTAGCCGACGTTTCGGACAGCGTCGGCTAAAGGCATAACACCCCAAAAACAAACAACAAAAAAGTATTTATGTATGTTCAAGTAGTTGTAGGTAGTAAACAATTTTATTTATTTATTTTTAAAGTCTTACTTTTAAGTAAAGAGAGTGAAATGTGTATATTTCTTTTCTACGGTTTATACTGTGGATTCCTAATTGTCGAAGCATATTCCAGTGTACTTCTGACTATCATATAAAAGTTAAAACGCTTTTAACTTGCTAGGCAACAAAACACGAGTGTACTTAACCAAACTTAGCGCGTTGTTCAGTTCAAAGATTTTACAGCTTTAATCCATTTTGTTCTAATATTGTATGTATATTTTTTAAAATATAAAGTGTATTGTGAGTAGTGTGCAACAACCCAAAGACTTCACAATTTAAGTGTTGTGTAAATCAGACGTTAAATTTATCAAATCTACCATGTTTTTCATATTCTTTGTAAACAACAAACAAACTATATCTGTACATTAATATTGAATGTTTTGTTACCGTATAATAACCCAATAAAAATATATATTAATATTTTAAGCATTTATATTATAACGTGTTTCATTCCACCATCATTTTAAATATGTATTCATTATAGGTAAACACTTCCATTACAGATATTATAGGGGTCGATGGATAAAATGATTTTAACTTATAAAAGAAATATTCATGTTATAACTATGAATGTGAAGTATAATCGGATGAATTGTTTATTCTGTTTTTAATTGAACTGTTGGCAAATAAATCCACTTTTGAAGTTATATAGCCGTTTCATTTTTACGAATAAAGTAACACATAGCAGTTATTGTACATAATTTCATGGACATTATTTTCACAATAACTGCACAGGAGACCCGGAAAAAGATTATTCCCCTCAGGGCTTATGGCATCTTTAGGGATGTGAGTAATTTTAATAAAATGGTTGTTTCTTGCAACTATTATTCAAATATTAATTAAATTAGCATTAACCTGTAAAAAAATAAACATCCATCAACTTAAATGTCATACTGAAACCACAGATAAACTAGATGGGTGCTTTGCAACAACCAGTTTTTATTGAAAATATTTAAGGCTAATAAAACTTAAATAAATTGGGTCCACATACAATGATAAAGATGTTTCATTCACTAATCAAAAATAAAATAGGTAATGCTTCATTCACATTCTGAAATTTTTTATTACGAATATTTTTTTTGCGTGCTTATTGAGCAATGTTTTTTCCAAAATAAAATTCCCTAGGACTTTTCAAGAGTGTCGGTGACAAAAACCGTACAAACGATATGGGTATCAAATTACGCGTCTCGACCTACACAACCCGAACGGCTCGGTGAAAAAATGATCAGTCAGCTCCTTGGGACTTTTTTTTCTCCAAATATATATTTCTTTTTTAAAATTTTGTAGTTCCACACTCCTGGCTTTATTCACATTCAAACATTACACCACGCACCAAATATTTACCCATTAGTTTCGGGCAAAAAGCAAAAGTGTCGAAACACACTCTTTGCTTCATCCACATTCAACACCAAAATACAAATTATTTTTACCCATTAGTTGCCTGCAACGGGCAAAAAGCTAGTAAAGGTATTATTATTGTGTAAAAATGCCACCTCTTGCCGAAGGTAGGAACATCTCCCAGCCACAGGAAAGAAAACTATAAGCGCTAAACTATTGGATTAGCAGATAAAATTCTGAGGGATGTGTGAGAAAAGGTCATATTGCTAAATATATCTTTTATATTGCGGGGTCCACTAGTTATAATATATGCCTCCGGCAAACGGCGCGATGATTATAGAGTTAAAAATAATATTAAAAATTGTTTTGTTATCTTCCTTTTCTTGTTCGTCAGCAGAGATAATGAAATCCTCACTGGGAAATCCGTGCTGAGCATTTCATTTAGGTACATATAAAAATTTAATAGTATGAATAATATGAAGTAATTATAAATAGGGATGACATAAAAAAATAATCCAGCCCCATTCTAAAAACTTTGTTTCATTATAAAACGAAACAACGCTTATATAAGCGTAGCAGTTTGTCCTACAAAATAAACTACCTCCATTAAATTTAATGTGTAAATAGGGCTTTAAAAAATATAAAGTTTTTATTCATGGACAAAGTTTTCCTTACAGCACAGCGTATTTCAAATCACATTTTCTCAGTTAAAAGATAAATTATTCTTTGGCAAATATCGTATTAGAAGGTTGGTATTATTAATAATTATAATAACGGTCTTTATTTCAGAATTCCGAATAGAGTACCTATAAGAACATAGTGACATAGTTTCACCCGCCTCACAACGCTGCTCAACCCGGTGGCGACATAGCTCCCATGCTTTTACATTGTACAGTCAGGAGCGCTCTTGTAAGACAAAAAGACGTGACTTAATACCATTGCGTTTGTGTGCTTAAAACGGTCTTAAATCAGGCTCAAGGCCGGCTTTACTATACCAACGTTGAACGGGCGTGTAAGAATCTTATTAGTAAAAACGGTTAGAAGATACGTGAAAAAAAGTTTTTATTTATTTTAAAAGCGTTAACTGAAATTAGTTAATTCCGCAGATCACAGAAATATTCTATTATCTGAGGTTTACCCACACACACGCTTATGATTATGATTATTTGTTAACAACGTGTTTAGTTTAGACATTTCTAATTGCCAAATTATGTTAATTAATGCCTACTATCTTTCAGGTTTACATACAAATACTCCATTCAGCATTCCCAAAGATGACACAGGTTTTCGTCTAGAAAATAAATGGTGGAGAAAACGTAAAATAACACTAGGCAACGACTCATTTCTGAGATTATCGATAGATATATTCCCAAAATCAGTGAGTCTCCATTAGGGCAGCGAATATATTGTACGAACGTCGGTCGAGGGTTGGCAGAGGTGACGCCAACCGGAAGTATGAAAGGATTTACAACACATTCATATTATCTGGGCCGAGGAAATTGTTTGTAGCATGCGTAGCCCGCCGCGGAACACGCTCAATCCTGACTTAATGATGGCCGTTGAAAAAAATCGCGTGGGTCACGTGATGCTCAAAGAAAATCGATGCGAAATAGCACAATGATCTGCATATTGTAAGGTATGATGAAATATATTGACGCAATGCATTGAAAAATAATCCACTAGATGATATGAAAAAATGTAGGTCGCCGAAATACATTAAAAATCCCAAAATTTCTCTGAATGTAATAGAATAAGAACGAAATATATATAGTGGCATTACTAGAGTACAAATTATTATCGCAGTAATATGTACTGGTTATGCCGTCAGCTGATATTTCATTTTTTGTTCTTGTTTGTTTTAGCACTATGTGCGTATGAACTTAAGCTTAAATCCGTCCACTTTTACTACATCTTTTAACACATCGCCTCCAAGTACCAGTCATCTTGTACAAATGGGAGTGCATAACTCCGAGGGATTACCACCCATCAAGTTCAGAAAGAGAAGCAATAAAAACAGAAGCATCAATATTTCTGTCACGTTCCCAGCATTAATCCTTTTAAGTGCCAGTCGCGTTATTCAACCATATTAAAATATCCGATGCCAAATTAATTATTATGACCATAGACATCCAAATTAACAGACTTGCCCTAATATAAAATCTGGGTATCATTTCGACGGTGACCGGATAAATCATCAAAATGATAATTCATCACACCTTTACAAAGTTATATAAAGTCATGGAAAGTGATGAAACAAAAACTTTATTAACTGGGTTAAGTAGGTTAGGTTTAATTTTTTTTTCATCATTTCTATTGACTTCTTAAAGGTGTGTTGAATTGTCACTGTGTTGAGTTATCATGGAACACATTTCGACGAGCTGGAGGCAAACCACGTGACCATATTTTTGGTATCAGGAGGGTTGGAGACTGCTTTGAATAAACTATATTTTACTGACCGCCGAAGAGCGCACATAGAAATAATCAGACCCTGCGCAGAAAAGTAAATTAAGGCAAATTTTTGAAATTTTACTGCGGAAGATCAGAATGTTCGTTTTTAAACCAACCCGCCTGGCGTAGCGATGCTAAAATTGAGTGAGGTAGGTAAAGTAGACTAAATAGTTAAAAATATTACATTTTGGAAACTAGCCCGAACTTTCGTTTACATCATTTGGGATAGTTAAGTTTTTTTACGCAGCCAGCATTTTATTTTCGAAGTATGTATAATACCATGCGAGTTGCCTGTATACTGTCAGATTTATTTATTGACAATCACAGAAAGGGCCAAGTCGCCACCCGCGCTCATCGCAATGTTGTTTGATCGCCTTTCTCCGATTGGCTGGTATATTAACACAATGTCTATCTATGATTATTTATGGAACTTTATTACGACTAGAAGAAAGGGGTGAGTTTTATTATGCACTGTGTTTTATTACATAAGTTCAGCAGCCTGTCTTGTTAATGCATTAATGCTTATTAACGCATAAAAGCAGCTCTAAAAGGTCAAATAAGTGGAAGGTCTTTAAGTGGTGTTAGAATATATTGATTGCAAAAACCTAGTGTCCATAAGTAGGCATCAATTAAGTTCATCGTTCCGAACAATATATTAGGTATTTACTGCAGAGTTAATGCAACGAAAGTTCTCGTTGGCATCACCGCTCAGCAGGACTTGCAGGAAAAATGGAATAGAACGAAGAGCCTTCTCTATAATAAGCCTGCAGGACCAAGGAATGTTTGGAGGTTAAACTCAGCCTCTTGCAGTTGGGTAGTGGGAAGGGGTACATAGCATCTTTAGTAATTAGAAACTGAAGGGATATAGCAGGAGACCGGAAAGGAGTGAATAATTTTCTTATAAATGGCCACGTCTTTCCGGGGGTTGTAGCGCCGATGATGACGAGTAGTTGAACAGCAAAAAAAAAGTTTTTAACTGGTTTTAACGACATTTTCTAAATCTTGGGAGTATATATTGCACTATTAGTTTATTCATTACAATGGTTGAAATATGTATGTCACACTTTATGATTTAAACTACTGATCTTATCATATATCACTTATTCAGATGTAGAATTTAAAACCCTATTCACATTGCTTTATTATAATATTAGATAAATTTTACACGAGTACGCGTCAAGAATTTAATCAGACATAATTCGGTTGGAGATAAAAGGAAATTCATAAAAAAAAGGTGTAATAAAACACAGAACCTTTAGAAAAACAGAAGAATTAATTTTATTCCCCATTTACATAGGTTTTTGCGATTCAGGATGTACATAAATAACCCACGTCTCTGTACAAGGAAACAGTTGGCAATTAGTTTTGTAGTGAACATTAAGAAGTTCTTACAGCGTCTTTGCGAGTGTTTCTTCCAACCCTTATCACGGGGTGAGAGGATTAACGGGGGAGGGGAGGGAAGGTTAAAGTCGAACGGTATTTCCAAGACGACGGGTTAATCTCTTAGCTGCAGCCCAAATTAGAATAATTATTCTAATGAGGCGCAATAAAATTAAATAAAACGGCATATATAAAGTGAAATGTTAAGAGATATTTATTTTCTCAGCAAAGGAAGGATAAAGTCACACCAAGGTCAGTATGAAAATGCCCGCCTAGTTAATTTTGTTCAGTGGAAGTTTCTCGCAATATCACGCTGAGGAAAGACTACTATTAATTTTTATTTTACTATTATTTTATACGCCCAAGGGAATTTTACATTTGGTACATAAAATGGTTACAATTTTCATACGTATGTGTTAGTTATAAACAATCGTTGCATACAATAATTACTACATTACAATGGTTTACAATTATTTAAAAAAAGAAAAAATCAATATAACTATCAGAACAATATTGCGACACATATAAACTGTTTGGGTGCAGTTTAAAATCGAATTTTTCTTGTTAAAAATGTCGATATTATTTACCATTTGTATATTCGTTGGCTAAACTATGTAGGCGAAGAATTCGTGAGTTTACTTCATAATTTGTTTGTGAACGGTGACATTGAAAAGGGTGCTTATGCCTAGCTAGTGTGTCGAGTAGATATTCTTATGTTGACTAGACTCATGAGTTCGCAACAGTCGAAATCCGAAGTAACGTAAGTAAGTAAGAAAAGTTTGTCAATTTATGACACGGATGTGGGTACCTCCGCCCCGGGAACCATTTATTGGATAACCAACACCCCTGCCATAGGTCACCCCAAGTGGTCTGCCATGTTTGGTAACTATGGGGTGAGGTTTATCACCTTCCTACGTAGTGGGTCGAATCGGGAGAGACTGGAGACCTTTTGACCACTCCAGCCACTGCTGTGTAAGCCGATAGGTCTACCTGTCGGCTTACACAGCAGTGGCAGGGATGATTTCATATGTACGTCTCTCCTGGACACATTGACCCCCAGATTCCTACCCTCCCCTGATACCTTATTCCTTCGCAGAACTTCCTCTCCTTCCTTTCCCTAAAAATACCCACCACACAGCATCCCCAAAGGTGACATGGGCCTAATGTAAAAAAAGCTACTTTTAATGACATAATTTTAACTTTATTATGCCACTCTCCATCCCCTCCATCACGCCCTTCCAGTGACGGTTCTTGACTTTTCAGTGAGCTACAGTGGTAAGATTGACAAAACCGACATTATTGATGTTGTAGGTAAAAATACATTTTTTGTATGAAGATTTATCGATTTTCGGCGTTTTCAGGCAGCGCCTCCCCAAAATGAAAGAATCCGGAATACCCTCTAAAATCCTAACCCTACAAAAAATTGATTGATAAGTTTTTTTCACCTATTATATTTACCACTCTAGCTCACCGAAAATTCTCGTACCGCTACTGCTCCCCTCAGCCTCACAATAATAATATTTGGATGATTTATATAGCGCCGTTTTCGTGCAAAATCACCTCAAGGGCGTTGTACAAATATATAATACGGTGACCGGATAAATCATCACATCTTTAAAAAGTTATATAAAGTCATGGAAAGTGATGAAACAAAAGCTTTATTAACTGGATTAAGTGGGTAAGGATAGGTTAAAAAAAATTTTTTTCATCGTTTCTAATGACTTTATATCACTTTTTAGAAGTGTGTTGAATTGTCACTGTGTTGAGTTATCATGGAACCGTTCCAATAGTCTGCCAACAGCTGCTGATCTAAGAGTTGCAGCCTCAGACCATGGAATGAATGGTCTGAGGCAGGAATGCATGAAATCCCATAGAATCATTGACATTTGAAACTCTTGTACGGTAAAACATAAAAATAATATCCTAAAATGTTAAGATTTTGTTCTCAGAAAAGGAAGAATACACCCCGGCCAACATCAAGATGGCAGGAACGCCTTAATCTTTACGAAACGAATTAATTATATTTGTGGTAACCGTTTTATGAAACGTACTTATATTTCTCAGACTCCAGAAATTCATGATAACTCCATGACAACGGCCATATAAATAAAGTAATAAAGCGAAATTTAGATACCGGAATACGAAATGTATAATAAAACCTTTATAATATTTTGATTTTGCAGAGAAATTCCTGGTCAATTTACATTCAGGTTTCGCAATTGACCCAGTTAACCTCGGATACTTGCGTTATTAAACCTTATCTGAAAAAGGATAAAATATTATTTTAGTGATGGCTAAGCACGTGCCATTGTTAACGGTCACAAATTGAACGAACCACACCAATCGAAGATGCGAGTACTTCAAAGGTAGAAGACGAGCAAGTTCAATTAATAAAACTATTCAACAAACTAGCTAACAATCAGGAGGATTTTGGAAGACACTCCTTGCTTTATTCACATTTAAACATCGCTTTTAACAATACATATTACATATAACAACATATAACGAACTCTAAGCAGAATTCTTGCGTGAACAGACTATGCAATAATTACAATAGCGTATTATCCAAGGTCGATATTTTCAGTTTCGAACTTACCAAATATAAGAGGTCCATAAAATAATATTTCTCTGATGGTTTGTGAATAATGTTTAGGTCTCTATTGTTTATATCTCTATTATGATTTGATTTATACCTACAACCCCTCTCCATGGCTATAAATGTATTGTTTTGTAAATTTTTCGTTTTATATAATCTTTTGTTTTGTATAAAATTTTTAATTCATATTTCTTTCTCACAAATTTAAATAACTTATTCCATATTACGCTGTCTCAGTTAAAGTCACAAGGGGGAAATCCATTATTGGTTTTATTTTACTATATAATACTTATGTACAAACTGATTAAATGTAAACTGTCGATTTCCCGAAAATGAATAAATATTCTCATGTTATTCTGACTCTGGAGGATCCGACTCATTGCAAAAAATGAAGTTTTTCCGAGGAACTAACGTCATTGATCAGCACCGGAGCATGGTCGGGAAACACGCCAAATGCGCGCCCAACAGTTTCCCAATCTGTCATAATAACATGAACGGGGCGTTCTTTGAGTTCAACAGCTCAGCTGTGGAATGATTTGCCGGCCTCTGTGTTTCCTCCCTCCTATAACATGGGTCACTTCACCTTCAATCCAGCCTTTCCCCAAAAAGATCCTCCACACAGCATCCTCCGGCTTTTTCAGTTTCTTGTGTGGAGTTCACGTAAAAAAAATAATATTAAATTTTACTCAGGGCCCATGTCATCTTTGGGTTTGCTATATGGCGTATCTTGAGAAGAGAGGAGAGGAGTGAACATGGGTCTTAATATATGATATACCCACAGCAGGGCTTTCTGCTTCCATCTTAAGACGGTGCACGGTTAAGAACTTGTGGCTTATCTAGGAGTCTCAGAAGATTGCCACCGAAATTTCACACTTTCTGAACACAGAATGTAATTGCGCCGTGTTACGTTAGCGAGCATAAGCGGCAATATAAACAGGGAAATCTAGAGTGAACAATTTACCTTAAACAATATCAGAGGCTTACATTATGTATATTTTACAAGATGTTACGGAACAATTCCAAGCAATACGGGGTAAATTGGAATGCGTCTTCTTTGAATATTGTATAATATATTTCGCCTACGAGGAAAATACCATTACGCTATAAAAATATCCTTCGTGCAAATGAAGTAATTATATTAATAGGGGAGAGTTAAATTAGAAATTTTAAATTAACATACAAAATAAAATAAAATAGATTTCATCCATTAAGAGCCGAATTGATATAAACGCATTTTTTCGAATTTTAAGTATGTAGTTGATAGTGAATAAAGATGATACAGGTATGCATTTGACTTATAACGGGTTGTTTCGGAGAATTTGAACAATTCGTCAAATTTCAACGTTCATTTTCAAGTTATGTGAAAGATTTTTCAAATTCTATTTTTATTTCAGTTTTGTCAAGCAACTAGCCTACAATGATATAATAACAGAACTTGAATAGCAGAACCCGAAAATGAACGTTGAAATTTGATGAATTGTTCAAATTCTCCGAAACAACCCGTCCTTAAATTCCATAAGTTGATTATGTTATCTCAATTATAACGTGATAAATATTTTGAGCCCTGATTACGACGCTATGAAAATTGCATATTCATTGACTGATCAATGATCATGAACTATCATTTTCACAAACGCCGTTAACCTTTAGTATGCCACAAAATCCACCATAGATTTCTGACGTTTGCACCCGTATTGTGCCAACGAATCAACGGTGGATTAGCTAGGATTCACCGCACTTGCTCCGATTTTATTTTATTTTGTACCATAATGGCATTTATTTATTGATACAAAAAATGTTATTTACATATTAGACTAAATAATGTATACATGGATATGGGATATGTGTACAATGACATATATATATATATGAGAATACACTATGGCCCGGTCAACTTTAGTTTCTAACTAGGCAGTTCCTAAAATATTGTTTTTACGCCTGGCGAGGAAATAAATTATCATACTATTATTCTAGACTCTCGTTTCGTCACGCGCAAAGATATTAATATTATGTTTAAATTACTGTTTTTGAAATTGAAAAATGTTTTCCAATTTTACAAACAAAGTATACCGTATTTTGTTACAGAAATAGAAATAAAGATTAATTAATTTTGTGAATAACCCTATCCTTAACATATTTCCATTGTAATTTTTTTCTTTGATCTTCTAAGCTCCTCCCCTTTCCACCTCTCTTCCCCCTCTTACTTTCATTTCTACCCACGCCTTTTCTATACTTGATAATTAGTTTTAGTACAATTTATGTCCTGATGAAGAGAACATCGTTCTCGAAGCATGTCGATTTAAAAAAAATAAAGATTATCGTGGTAAAAACAAAATGTTTTAATTTATTTCAGAAATAAAGATAATATCTATTGTGAAGATCACTTATTTACATTTAGATAAAACATAATAAAACTCAAGAATATTTTCGTATATCATTATCATACACTTTTGTTAGTAAAATAAGAGAGAAAAAATATTTTTTCTTGATATAAGTAGCTATCCCTGGGAAATACTTAAGATAGATATATGCATTTATTTTATAAATATATAAAAACATTATCTGGTAAGACGGTACAGCATACAAATCATTATTTTATAAAAAAATAATAAGTTATTGAGAAAATAGTGTCAGCTGGCATATAGCAAACGATTGGTATTTTACACCTGACACACTAAGAGGCATTCCACGAGCTAAAATAATCCCCTTTTTTCTGTGTACCTATCTTAATGATGCCATAGGTGTGATGTTGTTTGGTAAATATTATAAAACCCTGTAGAAAATAATCTTTTGTTTATGGTGAAAGAAGAAAGAAAAGGGGTGACCTGTACAGTGTATACTGTACCTATAATATTATCATAGGTTGAATAGTCGTAAGAAAATAATTTTCGTATTATATCCCATTGCGGAGATTTGGCCAAGATTACATTTTATTACTCCAGACAGCAATGACACGAAGGGGAAATAATTCGTAAGTTATAGGTAATTGGAGCCGACCAAATAAGCCACGCTGCGAATTATGGTAAATCTCATAAGCCAGGAAAAGCCTAAAATGGAATGAATGGTCTGTCTTGCGTCTTGTAACATATCTTACTCCTTACTTTCCAGCCTTTGTCCAAGACCCTAGGTAGTGTGATATTATTTGTTGGGAGGGCAGCAAATACAATAATCCACGTGGCAGTAGTATATAATGACAAGAAGCCTTCAATAATATCCATTACACTCGACATGGAAGCACTTCAGCTAAATAAAATATCAAAAAAACTAAAAAAAATCAAGGCTTTCTGATCTGTTTTGTACAATGGTTTAGCGGAAAATTTAAGACCTTCCTCAAATTTTTGAATCGGCTGCCCAAATAATAAGCTTATTCTTGCATGCAAGAAAAACACACTATTTGAAAATATTTTTTTTACATTCTTAAAAAGACAGTATTTCGTGGTAAAAAAATGTTCACCTTTATAGCGCTGCGCTTTTTTTGAGATCCATATTTGATGTTTATTAAAACTCTTTAATTTTAGATTTCCGTTTAATAAAATTGCAAGTTTTCTTACAAAAAAATAGTTTTACCTTCCGAACGATAAAAATCATTCAAGTATTTTTTTTTTAATAATATTTAATAAATTATTAAGAATTTTATTATAAATAACCGCATTTAGTGTTTAAAAACACCGATATGTTTAGTTAGCAATGATCACTTCTTCGGGGAAGTAGTGAGATGAAAAGAACTTCTTTGAAGAAGTGAGCATTGCTTACGAAACACGTCAGGGGAAGAAGTGAGAAGACAAAAACTTCCTTGAAGAAGTGAGCATTGCTTACGAGACATGTCCGGGGAAGAAGTGAGCATTGCTTTCGAGACACGTCAGGGGAAGAAGTGAGAAGACTAGAACTTCCTTGAAGAAGTGAGCATTGCTTACGAATCATGTCGTTTTTTATAAACAATAAAAGTGGTTAAAACAAGACTTGATTATTTTTAATTAAAATGGTGCCACAAAATATGTTTCCTATGTTTGAAGAAGGTGGCCGAATAACTCATCAAAATGACAATTCAACACAACTATAAAAAGTGTTATAAAATTATGAAAAGTGATGAAACAAAAACTAGGTTACATATGTAACCATTTAACTTAGTTTTTCACTTTTAATGACTATATATCACCTTTTAAAGATGTGTTGAATTGTCATTTGAGGAATTATAATGGAACCTTTGCAGAAGTATTATCGATTAGTTATCTTAAGTAATGAGTTTGCATTGTAAATTATTTTTTTATCAGAGTCTAAATGAAGTCGTTTACTTAGCAGGAGTTACCTAGTGGTGTGCATATCAATGAGTTGGTATTTCTGACTGGGATCCACCTGCCAGTGGAATATACTTGTATATCATGTAATATGGATTTTGGTATGACAGACGACTTGCGGTACCTCCCGATGATAGTTTGTGGTGGACTGGTGAAATATGTTCCGGGAAATTGATAGGAAATACGCATGCGGTTCGAGGAAATTGAAACCAATCGTATTGTGGGGCGGAAAACAGAAGCAAACAATGCTGTTATATGCGGAATATGAATCAATAAAGTACAAAAGAAATTATATCTGTTCATTAGAAATGACGTCAAATTTAATGTTTATTTGTTTATTATTCATTAAGGCCCTATTGGGCTTTTACAAGGAAATTGACAATTTATTACAAATACAGGATAAATATGTGATCAGGCCAAAAGGGATAGCGGGTGAAATCGAAGGCTAACTGAAAATGTTAATAATAGGGTATCTATTATACTGGTATTTTAAAGAAAGTAGTTCGTAGCGTCACGCATTCCTTATGCACCAGTGTACACCCGAAAGACAAGCCAAATGCGTGTTCATCATTTCTGCAATAATTACTTTCTAAAAAAATGTCACGCGACTAAGGTCAGAAAGCGCCCACGGCACTCAAAACACTTTTGACGTGGTTATTTCTCAAAACATTTTTTACCAAAAAACAGAGTCAACTGGTTGACTTCAGCAAAATACCATACATTCGAAAATGACATTTACCTAGGAGAAAACGTTCATGGCGCTTGTAATTACATATATTTAGTGTTCTTGGTAGCTCTGGCGGTTTTCTACAGAAGCCCATTTCATAGAGTATTTAATATTTGTATTTTTTACAATAAATATACAATGTTTACATGTCATACAGAATTATAACGTAAAAAATAGCCTTTCGTCACCATAAAAAGACAAGAATCTTGTGTTCGGTGAGGGAATTCTAGTTCAAATGTAAAAAAAAATCATATAAGTAATTATAAAATTTTGTAAATTACAATTGTTAGTTTATTTCAGAGCTTACATTCTCTAATACGTATTGTACAGAAAACATCCAGACATGAAAAAACACCGCTCTGTCTAAAAAATCTTTTACATTTAAATACTACAGGTGCACGGAACGTAGCACAGTGGTCCCGTGCACCTGACCGGTGCACGTCAGAAGGTGCGGGTTCAATTCGGCGGCATATATATTTTCTCGGAAGATTTTTCAATTTATATTTGTGTTTCAGGCTTATGATTATTGCTTTTAATATATATATATATTTTTTTATTACAAAATAATATAACATTTCAAATTATAACAGTATGTAAAATTATATAATTTTTTTCATAATTATTCTATATTTTGTTATATATATATGCACACATTATGTACTTCTTGTTTAGTATTAATTTGTACCCTGATGATGCTTAAGTAAAGCGAAACCGGTCGGTTCTTAAATTAATAAATATCGTGGTTTTAAAACAAAAAAGTATTTTATTTTATTAAATATGTCAAACCACAAAGTGATTGCTTTCTACAATAATAATAATTATTCTACTACTCCATAAGGAGAGCAGCCCATGTTTATGAGAGGAGTATTTACATACAAAAAGAAAATGATGCTTAAAAGACGATATGATAAACAATATTCATAGACTTTATATAACTATTACTTTATAGATAACTAAAAACGTAATTCAACATAAAAATTAACATAATTAAATATTCAAATTAACTACAAACGTATTTAATATACACAATTTTAGAGAATACGTTTCAGAAAAATAATAACAACAGCCAAGGTTTTTTAAATGCTAGACAGTAGAATATCACTATCCAATTTCAGGGAGTTAATTTAAATATTTCAAAGTTTCGGTTACGTTAATTTTGTTTTTGGACAAAAACATATTGTACCATCTCACACCTAAATACAAGTAGTGGTGCTGAGCCGTTCTAAGCATAGGGGTGACTATTAGGCTATTTGTTTAGAATCTATTGCTTATGCCATATAAGGGGAGAATTTTATTGATGAAATATTCTTTATAAATTTTATATATGAAAGTAGAATCAAATGAAAATGCGGACGAGATTGGTAACCAAGGTATTCAGTCATTTTCTATTTCGAAACAGCCCCGAATATATTTAGGTCTAAGATCCTTTACCTCAATTTAGGATTATACGAATCTACATAACAAATATAACGATGAAAAGAGAAATCAAGAAACTCTCATCTCCGATGTAGGCATTGTACTCCTGCGAGAATTCGCTGGACCCTTTGCTAATAGAAATAGGTAAGTTGGAGAGGGACTGCTGAAGAATTTTCAGGGAAATTCGGCCCAAGAGACGGTCACTTCGTATTAATCCAAGTACAGGATCGTAAACGACTTCTGCGAAGCGGGTACCGAACTAATCTAATTATCCGGGCCAACCGTTGCTAACTCTAATCAATTGGAAAACTTCAGGAATCATACTGCTAAAATGTTGCAAAATCACATTTAATTTACAGACAAGATATTATGGAGTGTACTGTTCGCCATCTTGAGGTCGGAAAACGGTCTCAAGAGGCGGACAACTGAGACAAAGGACACTGAACATTCTCCAATTTTAGATAAATCTACTCTGTTTGAATAAGAAGAGATATGCTGGGGCCTAGTTTTCTTCAGTTTTCATTCACATCGGTACAGATCACCCTTCTTGGGATTATCCATTTTGTTAAGCGATTTTCATAGTAACAAAAAGAAATTTGGTAACTTTAGGAAATTGTTTCAAAAAAGAGAAGAAAAAGTTGTATATCAGAAAACTATATCAAACGGCTGCCAACTGAAACACGGGACATTGGCCATTTACCAATTTGAGATTGTTGAGTCACAAACAGGAAAGTGAGATATTCTAATAGAATGTTTTTTTGTTGGTTTCATGAATTTTTTTTTCAGAAAAAAGGTTCGAAATGAAAATGAAAATGTTCTAAATTTATAGAAGAAGTCTAGAAAATTGAGAAAGGCAGCTCTTCAAGACTATTTCGTAAACTTGTTTTGAAACTTAAAGTCGCACACAACGAGATTTATCGACAGATTTCTGCTTACCGAGGGCTTATCACTGTCACACGAGTTTTCCAAGAGGGTAAGATGTCACATATCGTTATATAGAAGAACCTACACATAACACGAGTAGTTACATACCAGAAACCACAGTTACGACCACTTTTGATTAATATTAAATCTGAATGCAGAATGAACAAAAATAGTAGTTTATACTATTCATTGGTTAATTCACCGCCCACAATTCACTGCGGTAAATTTACCGCCCTCAATTCATCGCGGTACACTCACCGTAGAGAACATTATTTGGAAGTGTTCAAACTGAAATATTTTAGTACAAATAATAGAAGTAACTATCAAAAGGAAATATTTACATGAAATACTAGTTAGGTTAGATTAACTCTGTACTATTATATTAATGTAATATCTACAATACCCTTAACACTATTTTTTTTAATAATAAACTGATGTTTATAAGACATTTGTTTATAAGAAAGTTGGTTGTTTACAGGTGAAAAACATATAATAAGCAGTAATTGTTGATTGAGGTACTAGTAGTACATATTGAATTATTTGGCGGGTTGGAAATAAGCCGACATAGCTCAGTGGTTCAGAGCACCTGACCGGACATCAGAAGGTAGGGGTTCATTTCCCGTTGGCGGCATTTTTTTTAGTCTGGAGATATTTTCAATTTGTATTGATATTTCAGACGACTAATTATTGCAATTATTTGTTATCCTTAGCACCATTAAAACATTTTATTTTACCTATTGTGGGCGGTGAACTGTTCCGCGGTTAATTGTGGGTGGTGAATATACAGAGTGTTAAGGGAAGTACTTGACTTACTTTAACCCTTTGATTTATGACATTATTTGGACTAGTGTAAATTAAATTTTGGTCTTCATTGATTTTTTTTTCTACTTAAAACATAAACAAATCAGTAGGTATTGGAGAGATAGAGTCGAGGTTAGGGGTTGGGAGGTTACTAAGCTGACTTACGATAAGTGAAAGATTTATGTGTTATTGTTTGGTTTCCAATGAAAAAAAAAAATTAAAAAGTTGCCGGAGAACAAAATTTCATTTATAGGTCAAGATGTACTGACAAATCCCAGACAAATAATGTCCGGAATAACTAGTTAAAGTAAATCAAGAATGACCCTTAACCCCCTGTATCCAGAACCGTCATTTTTTGCAGAAATCCACTTTGAACACGGCGGCTCTATGCTCTTCTATAGTAAGAGGAAAAGATGAATTTACTCCGCCCTATGAAAAAAATAATCAGCTACAGGCCCTTGAAGTAGCAATAATGATTGATCTGGCTCTTGAGTCATAGCTTCTACCAGGAGAGCAGAGATCAGAAGTGGTGCACGGAAGCACAGTTTGTACCTATATGTATAGGAACATAGGTACGAGATGTGATTATACTGAAAAGTGTTTACCACTGGGGCCACGAGCCTCGAATACACAACTACAAACACAAGATACATACACCAACTATAATATACATACAGCGAGCACAACATTCATACACCAACTACTACATACATACAGCAAGCACAGCATAACTACAACTTACACCAACAATGTTGGAGTGCGGAGGGCGCCATTAATAGGACAAAATTCTTTACGCCAGGGAATTCCAAGCATTAAGAGGAAAAGCTCATTTGAGGCCAAAATACCAAGTCGAACTGAATAATAATTTTTTTAAATCAAAAGTTTTAGCAAACATCTAGTACGGATGTGTGCTATTTATTTATTTGTATTAAAACATTACGATATATAGGCCTTTGAATTCAATTTTGCATGATTTTAGAAGCGACTTTAGTATTTTTTGCTTAGTTAATTGTAATAATTAAAAACATAATCTTGCAACCTCTGCTGAGACAAAATAATGAAAAATATATTTTTTTGGTAGAGAACTTAATTTATCAATAACAAATTTGTGTTCCAACGTAAATTGGTCTTTTATAATTTTAATTTACGCCCTTCAAAATGCTTTTTTTATGATTCATCACATTTGCATAGCAAATAAAGCTAACTTATTAAAAAAAAATAATAATCATAAAAAAACGAAAGCAACTTTATTTACTAATTTAAAACACAAGTAATTAAAATAGCACATGTCTGTACCAGATATTTGCTACACTTTTGATTAAAAAATAATAATAGTTGGTATTTTTAACTTTAAGATTTGTATGAAAAAGGACGTGCAGCCCTTCCTTTTAAGGATGTTAACTACGAGATCAGCTTTTGTTTCGTCGGCCCATTTGTCTTTAATGTAATTGCTGCTTCTGTGAATTTAACTTAGGTTTCAATATCGCTTACATCAAATACTTCTTGCAATATTACATTAATTATTAGTTAATTACACAATATTTGTTTTTAATGTATTTGCTGCTTCTGTGAATTTATCTTAGGTTTCAATATCGCTTACAGCAAATGCTTCTTGCAATATTACATTAATTAATTACACAATATTTGTTTTGAATGTAATTGCTATATTTATTAATACTGACAATTCGTGGTGGAATTCCATTTTAGTTGAAACAATTTTAAACATTTTTCAACACGTATTTTATTTTTTGAATTTCTTGGGTAACATGTAACAATTTCTAGACATTTTTAATTTGCTAGATAGCATTTTTATGATTACTAGTTAATGACACGGACTGTAGTCGAAACTAGTAGCAAAATAAACAAAATTTAAGTAACAAATGTACATTAGAAAAAAAAACTCAATAAAACAAAAATGTATTTTATTTTTTTACCATTACCAGTTTCAGGACGGAAGATGGCTATAATAAGCTGAAACCGGTAAAGGTAAAAAAAAATGAGTGTTAAAAAGTTGTTTCAAAATACCAGTAAAATAATATAAAGAAGAAGCGGGCGAGCGGCGTGGATTTAATTTTTATAAAATTCCGAGATTGATGACATTTTGCACACACGACCTTCAAAACGAGAGGAAGATCATTGTCTACATGTGATTTTGAAAAACTCTATATAAAGGCGGATACTTCAGCTAATTTCATACAAAAATAACTCAATACGTAGAGATGGCAAGCAAACCTCCGTTTCCGGAAGTAAATGGAAACCTGATAAATGATTCTTGTAAATCGTTATTCGTGATAAGTACCTATTGTCACCAAATATAAAATGAATTGAGTTACAAAATCGCCACAATTTTAGCAAAACATTTGAATTATTCAAAGCCATCATTTTCGGTGACAGCCCCTCGGTTTGACGCCTCTGTTTCGATCTAAAGATTGTCACGGACCATTAATTGGGAGTCCGATATAATTTATGTCCCAATATTACAATAGTTGGGAGCGGCGCTCAAATCAATGGGCTCATTTAGGGACGGACGTGTGGCGAATCCTAAACAATAATAATTCTCAGCGCAAAATCAACCGAGTCGTAGAAGAGCCAGTTATTTATTTCAAATGAAATGACCAAGAAAACTAATGTAGGTATTATTAAATCAAAACTTTGAAAGTAAAATTAACATCGAAGAAGAAGATAATACCAATAAATCAAAACTAAAAATATAATGGCCACAACTAGGAATCGGACCCAGGATATCTTGTCTTACCGGGACAGCGTCTTAACCACTCGACCATTGGGACCTAGTTATTAAACGTCATATTTGTCGATTTCATATTTCGAAATCAGAACTAACAATATAATCTTGCAAATATTTTTTCCATATTTTTGGCAGCTACCTTTTAAAATGGCCACAAAGTTTCTAAAGAAATTAGTTTGTAACCTAGAGATAGTGTCTTGTAAACTAGATTTTTATTTATACGGGTTACCCATTAATTAAATTAAATTAAATTTTTAATCATAATGCTTCCATTACGATATTAATTAAATTAGTATATTTACTTAGAATTTTCAAAACAAAACGAATGATTTTAATACAATGCGGTATTATTTAATCTTTACAGATTTCAAAGAATGATAAAATCAAAAATAAATGTATTTTTAACCAGAATTGAATAATTGATATTAGAACAACGAAGGCAATATTTCTCCTTTAAAAGGCGTTATTTATACAATGGAAGTATACACACACAAAGGGATTGGGAAGCGGACGAATGTTTACTGAATCTGCCCAACAACCACAAAATTTCAAATGAAATGGAAGTTTTCACAAAAATCGAAAAACATCAATGGAATTCTCTTTGAGAAATGTTAATTCATTTGTTAATCTAAAATTTTAATAATATTTTTAATCAGAAATAGGGTCTGAGTAGGAATATAGTACATAATGTTCAATTTTCTATTTTCGTTATTACGAGGATTAAAATGCGAAAAAATACAGCTACAATTAAAACATGTAATTAAATTCTTCAGATAACTGCCGAGTGAAAAGGAAAAACCGAAAACTTTATTTGAGAACTAAATGGCACATAATTGAATGAACTTTATCAGCATATTCCTTCGTAGAATAAAATAACTACTCACGTACTCCTTTAATAATCAAATTATTTAAATGTTTTTCCGCTTTATTTCTTTTTACATTAACACCGTACAGGAGGCACCGAGGAAAATATTTTCCCTCAGGGCATATGTCATGTTTGGGGATGCTTTGTGAAGGGTCTTTTTAAGAAAAGAATGTTTTGGAAAGCCAAAGGGTATGAGCAGTACATGGGTCAGTGTTTTCAGGAGTGACGTATGTCCATCCCTTCCGCTGCGGTGAAATTTGATAGGTCGAGAGAGACCAGCTGGAGAGGTCAAAAGGTCTCACCAAACCAAACTCTACCGATCCAGCTCGCTACGCAGCTGGTAAACATAGAAAGCCACAGTGACCCATGGCAGAGGTGTTGATTATCAAATAAATGGTTCCCGGGGCGGCGGTACCCATATCCGCCTCACAGATTGACAAATACTTAAGATTTAGTAGAGTTAAAGTAGAATGGACAATATGCGAATTGAAGGGGTGATCCCCATTTGAGTAATTGGAGGAAATAAAAAGTTAAACGGTGTTCAGGGATGCGTTCAAAATGGACACGAACAAAGCAAAAAGCTTTGACATATGGTTCAGGGGAAAGCTTTTACTCTGGCTTCAGAATAAATAATTCGGATTCATTTTTAACCCGTGTACAAATCCCTGGCGATTTTTATACAGTATAATATCGTGTATTGCCTCGCACGAAATTCGGGTAAAATGTATACTTTCAAAATACAAACCAAGATTCAATTTATTGCCATTTGTTTCGACGGTTAGAATATTTAGAACTAGGTATTCTGAAGTCTCAACGTCGCGTAGTGCAGTTTTTTTTATTCCTGGGAGACGAGACGAAAATAACAATATTATTGAATTTAACCCCTTGATCTGAATAAAAATTTGGTAGAATATATTTGATACTTGATAATAAGTTACTTGAGTTATTTTAAAAGTATTTTTTCAATAGTTGAAAAGTTGTTGCTAATTTCATAACATCAGAGGGCGTGTTTCACATAAAATGGCAAATACTGTGTACAAAAAATTAAATTTTATACAATTAACAAAAAAAAACATAAATAAAACATTTTAAAAATACTTACAAAACTTACTTGGTCGAGATTGAACAACACTTGAGAAGAACACAAAAATCACATTTCAAAATATAAAAAATGGATACCGCTAAACTAGTAGCTAAAATCCAATAAATAGAGCGGAAAGCCAGTTATTTGAGCAATTGGAAATCGAAAACCGTCAAATTATGTTCGCTCTAGATAGGGAGAAAAAAAAATTAGTCTATGTATTTTCAAATACACATACACAGTCCGAAAAGGTTAAGAGAAAAAAATTATATACAATAGCCAAATTTGCCAAATGCAAAAAACATAAATAAATGTTATGAGTAATCAGGTATTGTCAACCCTCATATTCTGACGATTTGAATTTTTTTTAGAAAGTCTAGAGAAAAAAAACTCATTTATTTAAAAGGGTATGCTGTAAGCATACCTTTTTAAGCGCAATAAAATATATATTCCATAAAGGACAACGAATAAATTGTAAAATAAAATAAACAGAAATAAATCTAAGCGAAGGTTAAACGAATTTAATCACGGGTTGTATCATCACAGAATCTATTCTGTTCGGAGTTTCCAGTCTGAGTCAACCCGGAAAGTGGGACAAATAATGACGACATATTTATATCAATATTGATGCTTAATGTGACATAAAACGAATTGAAATGAGTTAAAGCGAAATAATACACGATTTATTGAAAATCATTGAATACTTGAAATATTGTAATTAATTTAAAGGCGATTTTTATAAAAAGACGGTCGTTTGCTGAGTTGGCATTATTTTATTGAGGACACTTACCGTTTCTAGTGGATAAGATGGATATCTGGTAAAGTCTGAAAAAAAGAAAATAAATTGATTAAGAATGCTGAAAAAACATAATATTCGATTGGGCGAGTGCCATTCTGTCAAGTAATGTGAAAGAAAATACCGAGAGCATGATTAAAAAAAATCTTAGGTACTACGCTACGCAGCTAAATATATAAAATTACAACTAAGGTTTAAAAATCAGAAATAAATATTGAATCAATTCGTTCACATAGAATCAAATACGTAAAAATATGGTAGAATATTTCCTAAAATAATATCCATAAAGAGATTGTGCCTGTTTGAATATCATAGATAATATAATTTTTCTTCTGTTCTCTTATTTGAAGTTAGTGTTCTTCCCTGAATCAGTGGTCAGTTTTCAATTCTTTGGGAGTATTTCTATGTGTCAGGAATTGTTCAAGTGAGGTACCATAATACAACGTCGTGGAACTGATTATTGATCAATTATTGAAGATCAGACTATTTAGAAAGCTGGTATTTCCCGCAAGTGTAATTATTGAAACATCCGTCAAACGGAACCGACAAAGCCAATTTACTCAGAATTCAAGAAGTCGGTTGTAAAATAAGAAAAAATAAAATATTATTTTAATGTACGAGTACTTCCCCATTTCTTTTCGACCCATAAAACACATATCCTGATTTGATGTGTTAAATCAATTTAAAATCGCCTATGAACAGTGGATATTCAAGTGCAATAACCAGTGAACTCACAAGTCTAGTGAATTTTGTATATATGTTGAACGTTGACCGATGAGTAATGTTGTACTAGTAAAAGTAAATAAATGGTTTTATAAGAACTTACGTCATACGTATCCAACTTAAATAAACCTACAATTCTCTCTTTATTACTGTACTCTTATACGTGTTTCTATTATTGCTCTTATATAATGTATATATATCTCTAATAAAACATATCGTTAATGCTACAAATTCAATAAGAATAAAATACGAGAAATATGCGAGACGTCACATCAGAGGCGAATGTTTGTTTCTTCCGTATAAAGTGTAAAACGTTCTTAGAAAAGTTTGTCAAACGTAAAATGAAATTTTAAGCTCGACTGACATTTTATTAGGAAACTTTCTCGAGTTGCACTTAAGCTAAAGCGTGAATAACTAGTGCTTGCAAAGTGTCGCTTATGAAGGGCTTCAAAATATGAAAATAGAGATAGCGAAGGCTTTATGGGAGGAAGCCGAGATGAGTTGCTGAGAATGAATGCAGCTTAATACACAACTACATCATCAGCTAACGAGCTCTTCAGAGGCATGATAAGCAGTGATGAGCGAACTAGGGCGTAGGTACTCAAAAGACTCTTCGGTAGAGAATACTTCTTTACAGTGTTGAAAAGTAGATCTGAGAAATGTCAAGTGAAAAGTTACAGCAAATGAAAATTAATTCACGCATTGGTCGTGGAAATTGAAATATTAAAAATTGAAACATTTAAAGGTGGACACACACGGCACAGCCATTTGGCCTCAAACAAATTGGCTGAATCTATTTAGACACGGTGCAAAATAGGGGTCCACACACGACCGAGCCGAGGAGCCGAGCAAGTTTGATCTATGCTTTGTCCAATTGTCCATGCCAAAAAAAATTAAAATCGGCAGGTTGTCAAATATTTATAGGGGCTAGTTGTCATATCTCTGGTGGCTTGACAACTTCAGAGAAAAGGCTTTCCCGGGAATATTTTAGCAATGGCATCACTATCTATGTCACCATGGAGTTAAAAACAGGAGGAATCTTTCCTCCGTGCGCCATACTTGATGTCTGAAATTATACTGAGTGGATTTTGGCTCGGAGATTACACACACACGACAGAGCCGGCAGGCCATTGGCCCATATACGGCCAAGCCGAGCCACGGCCTTTTGGCTCGGTGATGATTGAAATCGGTAGTTTAGGTTGAGTTTGGGGCTGTATACGCTCGAGAAGGAAACTGCCTAAAAGTTAACGCACAGATATACCCACAACACAATTTGTTGTGTAATTAAGAGCAAATTATATAAAGCAAACGCTCAGTGTTATGTAAGAAATATTATATTTAAACAAATTTAGCTGTCATTAATACGCCCTACAATTATATATTTCAAAGCGTATAATTTTAGTTGAACATAATTGTATGTCAACCCCTACAACGATGTAGGGAATGTTAGACACACATTGTAAACGTAAATAAGTGCACAGCATCATACGTTAACCTTTACAACGACGTGAGAGATGTTAGATAGGTATATATTTATACTGTAACTAAGTATGTACATTTTATAGTATGCCAAATCCTTAAAACTGTGTAGGGAATTACCAGTTAAATACGTAGTGCGTCTTTAATTCTAAAGTGAAATAATTTTTATTTCTTGCTAGAGCAATCCCGTTGAGTTACAAAACTTATTTTAAGACGGAAGGAACTTACAATATACAGGCGGGAGTTAATAGGTACAATTTTACATTGGTATTCAAATATCAAAAATATAAGTTTCGCATTCAAAACAGAACAAAAATAGAAAAAGGGAGGTTAAGTAGAACAAACATCAAAGCAAAAAAGAGGAAAGGAACAAGGATATACACAAAAGCACAACGCCAAGGTAGGAATTTATAAAAAAAGGTACTTATCTACTAATACATTGGTAAAAATAAATTTTGCTTGATTACAAATACAGGTGATATAAATAAAAGGAGAGAAAAATGTTAACCCTTATAGTGATATAGAAAATGTTAGAGAAATTGTATAGTTGCCATCAAGATTACAGCAAAACATTAGGTACCTACAAAGTGTACTTTATAAGGTGTGATATCCTAGAATGTAGTTTAAGAGGTTACTCATAGATGGCACTAGATAGTAGTTTAAGAGGTGTATCATAGATGGCACATAGCTGTCGATAATGCAGTAATAAAGAGTATAATAAATACTATTGCAACCTCAAGGTCAAGGCCCAGAATGATTCCTTTCGCCTGGTAATAAGCCATTACAGGCCATTGTTATATATCACAAATAAAGTCCAAAGTGTTTTTTCACCCCAGAGTTTTATTTAATGAATTTTGCATATTATGCTAACCACGACAGCGTCCGTTGCAAACAATCTTAGGTATTTTCAATTCATCCAATTCCTACACGTTCCTTGAAAAGTTGTAAGCTATATTTTACGGTAAAACACTGTGATACATCAAAAATACGTATATCACAGTTGTTGGTGAATTCTTAAGCGTAAATGTAGCACGTATTATAAAAATGTACACACTTTTGCATAAATAAGATTTGATGTGTATATAAATCTTAACATCTTGTAATAAATAAATAAATACCTTTGAAGATTAAAGACGTTCCGAGTCAGACGATTTGACTTGACGGTATCCAATTAGAGCTCACATCAAAGGCAGCAAAGAATGGGAGGTAATTGGATAAAGAAAAGCTAAATCTGATATGAAAACTACTTACTCAACAAATATAAGATAAGTAGCTCTTTTACGGAGCAAATATCATATTTGATCATGCCAATCAATGTTCTAAGTAAGGACTTATCCTGAAAGTAAGATAAAATAAACAGATGTGGACACGAATAGCTTTCCTAATAAGAATAGAAAAGTGGGTACATTAAAAGTATGTGTGATTCAAATATATGTGTTAAACGCCGATTATCCGGGCTCCCTGTTAAACATTCGATTAAAAATGAAATCAATCACCTTTTCACAATTTTAGGTGTACATAATTGATGTTTATTTATATAGTTTTTATCCATAATAACTAAGAAAACAATGCCATCACTTTTGGTAAAAGAAAAGTTGGAACTATTCTATACACTATGCAGTGCCACGATTAACCGTTGAAAATATAAAATTATAGGATGCCGTCTAAAGGGAAGCAGGGGTCGCCCACATATACATTGGGCTGCTGACCTGAGAAGAATTGGCGGCTTCGTATTGAACGAATTCGAACAAAATGTCGACTGCTAGGCAATCTTCTACCAACTAAACATTCGGCAACTAAAATAATTGTGCTTCTTTTTCATCTCATTTTGTTTTGCTTCTTAGCGCACGATTTGCGAAAGTATATTTTTTACAGTGGAAAACGGAAAAGAAAATAAAGAAGAGAATTTTCCTTGGGTGCTCACGCCAGTCTGAGTACGTTCATTAGGTAATCGTTGAATGGAACTTTGCTTCATAATTCCCCGCTCTCTCTTGAAAGCTTAGGGGAGTTTTCTTTATCGTCAAGTGTGCAATTTTCACAGCGAGTCATTTTCATAAAATTTTACGGAAAAAACTAGTTTAACTATCCGGCGTTGCCCGTTTTTTGATTCTTGTTTGAATATTATTTTAAAACAGATCCCAGCGGGTTCGCTGCTGGGATGCGCCACAGATTAGGCGGGACGAGTCAGCGCTACCGGAAATCGGAAAATACTCTCGTCCAGGCCTTCGCCCAGTGGCAGGGGGCGTCCCACAACGTACACGGGGAATTTCCTTCAATCCACCGTAGTTTAGGTGCAAAATGTATTTTATTTTATCTATTCTGTATTAATTTTTATATCATGATTATTTTGTTCGTGTGCAATACTTTATCGGCCATACAAAAGGCCGATAAAGTATTGCACTCACCGCTCTGTTCAGCTTAATTAAACAAATAGTATTATTACTATCACTAATTCCAAATTACATTCAATTTCAAGCGTCTCGACCGAGTTCCCAATTAAGATATGTTGTAAGGAGGTAGTGGTGAGAGGAATAATATGACGAAGAAGAAGAAGAGGTGGTTTCCATTATATTATTCTTTTAATTTTATTTGTTGCGTAATGTTTATTGATTTCCTTACTTGATTTATTTATTTCCTTTAATATGGAATACATTCAAAGATATTTGATTACATTGCATTTTACATCCCCTAGATGTAGCCCGGAATAAAACATATCGTTATTTAGAAATCGTACCATTTTTTTGCATTATAGTTATGACCATGATATTAATAAAATTATATATTATTCGGGAAAAATATTTTTCACAACACAACATTCTTGGCTCTATAACTTCCCGTGTTGTTGTAACTCCACTACAGTTCAACAAGTTTATAAATATATTGGAGTTAAATGGTTTAACCAATTTTCCGTTAGGATTAGTTTAGAAACAAATTATTAAAACATTAAAAAGTACCATTAAAAATCTTTTTCATTAATAATTTTCAATTTATTATGCTTTCTAGTATAATAAAACATTTTTCATTAATAATTTTCAATTTATTATGCTTTCTAGTATAATAAAACATTTTTCATTAATAATTTTCAATTTATTATGCTTTCTAGTATAATAAAACATTTTTCATTAATAATTTTCAATTTATTATGCTTTCTAGTATAATAAAAAATTTTTCATTAATAATTTTCAATTTATTATGCTTTCTAGTATAATAAAAATTTTTCATTAATAATATTCGAGATTTTTTTTTTTTTTTTTTACAGTAATACCGCACAAGAGTCCCAACTGCTCCCGTCTGGAGCCAGTGAGACTATGGCATCCCCAATTGGGATATGTTGTGAGGCTGAGGGTATTGGGGAGGGGAGGGAGATGGGGAAGAGGAAGGTGGGGAAGTACCTGGCTATTCAGATCTGGTCACCAAACACGGCTAAAGCCATTTCAAGCAACGTTTCAATTCTGAATGGTGGTCTTACACCAGGGCGATACTGAGAGTATCTTCCACTCTGGAACGTGCCGCAAATATACTATATATTATTTTAAATTAATTAATTGTGAAATAACACAAATTAATCAAATAAAATTTATTTGCGCACGCCGGGTTCGAACCCGCGACCTTCGGATCTGTAGTCAAAAGCGTATACCACTAGACCACGCCGGCCGTCTACTAACCTAAAAAAACACTAGTTAGATACCTACTAACTAGTGTTTTTTTCTTTTCTCTATTATTTTCCACCGTTTGGTATTTTTTATTTCTCTCTTGCTCATTCTGACTTTCTCAACTTTATTATTTTTTAAACGAGCGTATTGCAATAGTGATTTATTTTTGGGGTATTATGCCGCGTTGCGCTACCTCCTTCTTTAGCCAACGTTTCAGACAGCATTAAAGTGTAATTCACTATAATACACATGCACGCCGTGAAAATCTCACATCTATATATCTCAAAAAGGTGTAACACGAAGAATTATTACATGAAAAAATTATGTCTTATATCTGTTGTATTAAATATAATAAAACATTTTTCATTAATAATATTAGAGAAAAGAAACTACCTAGTGATTTTTTGTTTCTTTTCTCTATCATTTTGTATTGCTCTCTTGCTCTTTCTGTTAAAACTTTTTTTCCTTTTTTAAACGAGCGTGTTGCTATAGTGATTTATTTTTGGGGTTTTATGCCGCGTTGCGCTACCTCCTTCTTTAGAAATAAATCAGTATAATACTTATGGCCGTGAAAAAATCAAATCATATCTGAGCGTGTTGCTCTCCATAAAGGTGTAACACGATGTATTTTTACATTATGGCGATGCACTACGTCGTGTAATATTTTAAATTGAGCCGCTATCAATAACAACCCTTACGTAGATGGCGATAAGGTTTAAATTCACGCTTAACACCATCCGCCTGTTTTGATTTATGCAAGAAAAAAACATGGCCAAAAAGTGCCTTTTATTTTATTTTGTGGATGTTCAGGCATATATATTTATTTTTTTTCCGATCATTTTATAAATAACTTAATTTGCCAAATTATACAATAAAATCCTAACCGAAAATGGGTTCGTAAGTAGGAGACTTTTAACTTTAAAGCAGTTTTCATAGGCCCATACATTATTTTTTTTCTGGGCTTATAAAAAGACTTATATAAAAAATACTCGATTATTTCAAAGGTCAAGATGTATTCTACTCGCAATATTTAATTAAAGCATCTGAAACATTTCTAGGCGACCAAATTTTCAAACCAAAAACACATGATTTATCATTACTACGTAAGGCATCGCCTTAAAAAAATAATGTATTATATGTGTTGTTTGCTTGTTAGAATTAAATGTAATTAAAATAATGTTAAAGAGTAAGGGTAATATACTTTATGTATATATATAATTCAGTAAGATAAAACGTAAAAATGAAGGCTACGAAAAGCTTTACGTTTAAAGCGTGACTTCAAGACGATCAAAATGTCAAAAGATTTGAAGACCCCAAGATCTAAGGATTTGCAGCCGTCAGGAAAGTTGACTATAAACGTACAGTATCACATTTAGCAGTATGTAGCAGAGATGTAAACAAGTTTAAGTGATAACGAGTACTTTTTAATTCTGACAATTTTCAACGTTAGCATTTTTTTCTATTTCTGAAACTGTTAATCCGTAGTGGAAACCGTTGTTACGTTAACAATTATTTTATAAGCAATAATTATTAGCCGAAACACTCATCCACATTGAAAAATCTCCTGATAAAAGATACATGACGCCAACGGGACTTGAACCCGTGTCCTTTCGATTTCCGGTCGACAGCTCTGACCACTGAGCTATGGCGGCTTATCTCTTATCCGCGAAATAATTCAATAAATACTAGTGTTTCATTCAACAATTACTGCTTGTTACATTTTTTCACCTGAAACAACCAACTTTATTTTATTTTATATTAGAAAGGCATTGTAAGTGCTAACTCTCTCACTTGATGGCGTCGAGACAAAATGTCTACATTTTTTGGTGAAAATACTAGAACTTATCAAATATTAATTATAATTTTTTTGGTAAACTAATGTTTAAAACAAGATTTTTTATGCATAGCACAACGTTGTAACGTTGATTAAAAACAGAAAATATTGTTTTCTTCTGCTACGGGCATCTGTAACGCTGACCAAGATAATCGCGATAAAGCTACTTACACTTTAAATATCCACATTAAAACATAATATGTATTAATCTATTCAATGTTTTTGGGTTAACTATAAGAAATAAGGCGTTCCTATAAGCTATAGCTATTTGACCGTTATATTTTATTCGTTCAATAAAGAACTTTTTGTATTTCATTTTGAATTTGCATTCAAACATCGAGCGTTAAAAAAAAACAACTTTATTAATAGATGTATTCACAAATATTTTTTTACTTTTGGTTTGACTGAGGATTGAACCTTCCTCCCAAAGACTCACTAAAATGAGCGAACACATCTATCACTTAAGCCAAATGCAATTTTTTTTATTTTATTATTTTAAAATTACATTTAATTACATCAATCTATATCTCACTAGGTGTGAAATGCCTGTATTGAGATGGTAGTTTACAGAGTGGTTGTAAGCTAGGTTTTTCGTTTACACAATATTATAAAAATGACAGAAAAAATAAAATAAGTATTTTTTAACTATACAAACAAGTATGAACGTAGAAGAATAAGACGAAGCGAGAATAATTTTGAAGTAATTATTTTCAGTTTGACAAAAAGGCATAGTGATAAATGATAAGAAAAAAAGCAGGTGAAACAATGGTCAAATGTACATACATGTAGTACAGAGTATATATATATGTGCCTACTGTGTGTATATATACACAGGAGTCACAAATATAAATTTGTTATGAAATACTCTTAATGGATATGTTTATCGGAGGTATTCAATGATTTTCATTTTTAAGGAACTTTTGTTTTGTTTGGTTGGTACCGAGATTCATTTCGTAAATTAACTCCTATAAATTATTATAATATCATCTAATTTCAGAGAAATGTGTGTGCCAGTTTTTATGTATTGATAGAATGCATTGTCATCGACAACGAGTCTATCTGACGAGTTTCAGCTCGATCGGACGTCGGGAATTGGGTTAATTTTAATTTCCAAGATACCATTTACTACATTCAATCAAGAAGACAAAATAGAAGTATTTAATCATATTTTTATCTACCCAGTACACTACCCTCAAGCAAGAATTTATTTAAAATGATTTACACGTTGTGGGTATAATAGATCTGTACCTCTACAGCTCTAGGAAAGAGTTAGGAAAAAGAAAGGAGGGTAGCTAGTTTTAAGACTTAAGAAAACGTCGTGTAAGAGTGTCATAAGAATTCACGTTCAATCTTTCAGGTCTCTTTTTGAGCTCCAAACTGCCGAAGCAAGTGTTAAAAACCTCATAATGTCAGGGAAAGCATCGGATAAAATAAATATGTAAGGCCAAGGGCTGAGAGCCTACTTGCTCGCTGCTTACCTGGGAGAAAAGTAGGGGTGGAATTTTCAAAGAGGAAATATGAGATTGTCCTTCCCCTCGGGAGAAACAGGATTTTAAGTTTTTCCCAGGCAGTCCCGGGCACTTCAACGGCTGAGGGGTTGGGCATATATTGAACCTAGTTTCGTATCATCCCCGAAGGGTTTAAAGCGAGAGGTAGCCTTCGTCTTTAATATTTCACTAAAAGCTAAACATATAGTTTTATGGTTTCGCGTTGCCGTGTTTTCGCGAGGCTTTTAAATTTTATAAATACTTTATGTGATCCGTTATAAATATTAAAAAAAGCATAATATTACAGCGGGCTTTAAGGCCAGGTACAAATAGCTTAGCCAGCTAAGGCCAGCATACAAATAGATTAAGTATATTTAATGTGAATACATGCGTATACACACACACAGAGGGGGTTAAGTGACGTACCCGACTTATTTTAACCAGCGATGCCTGATCTTACTTGGAGTTTTTTAATATATATATATATTTTTTTTTTGTATAAATTTTACATATTAAAATATTTTATTTTTATTTTCTGAACTATTATTGTAGTCTTAAATGGGTTATTATTTGGTCTCCGTCACTGGCCTAGAACCTGGTAACCGATACCCTAACTGTCCAAAACCTCAAAACCAAAATGCTGTTTACATTTTTTACTCCAAATAAGTTCAGGAATCACTGGTTAGGAAAATCATGTAAGTCTCTCAACACTCTGTATATGTTAGACACAAATATGAAAAATTATATTAATAATAATATCTTTATTTAGGAAAGTTTACACATTACAACTATACATACATATTATGGTGTACATTGATTTGTAACTTTTATATTTAAGGTTATAAAATTAACAAAAATGAAGAACTATTAATACAAACATAATATTTTGAAGGTAAATAGAAAATAAAAGTACAGTTGTTGGAGAACAGTTTTCAATTATTCCCGGAAATTGCAAAATATAATAACTTTCATTGGTTTGTTAGTGTTGTGTATCAAAATAATATCAATTGAAAGAGAACGCTGATTATTATAAAATGATAATATTATTGTATTGACCTGAGACCAAGTACATGTATGCGCATGTAATTTACAGTTAAAAAAAATGGCAAAACAGTTTTCTATGAAAATCCAAAGAATAATGCACAAAGAGTTATTATTTGTTTACGAAGGAACAACAAAATGGCAAAAATATATAAAAGAGAACGTATCAATATGGGTAGACATTGTGAAGGTGTTTTATTATTCATGAAAATGTAATAAAATAAGTATCCAGAACACGAAATAATAATGTTTATATTTTGATACAATAGAGACAATTTTGTTAAGTAAATAGTGCTACAACAATAAACGTAATATTCTCGTTATTAAATGCTTTGTGAGTGACACTAAAAGGTAGGAACTCAAACAAAAACCAAGCACCACATTTTTCTATTCAATTATCGATTCAATTTTATGGAAATGATAAAATAAAGACACAAAAAATTGAAATATTTTTTTGAGAAACTACACGCATAAAAAATACTACTTCTAATTTACTATGAATCTCTTCAAATTATTGGTGGCACTGTTTAAAAACGGGATTGCAGGCCTTACAAATAAATTAACAGGTTTCCTGATAAACTTTTAGTTAAACTACGAATATATTATCACGTGTTCATGAAAATCCGAGTATTTTAGCATTTCGTCATGATATATTATCAAGGCAAATGCACGTGCATTTCATCATGATATATTATCAAGGCAAATGCACGTGCATTTCACCATGATATATTATCAAGGCAAATGCACGTGCATTTCACCATGATATATTATCAAGGCAAATGCACGTGCATTTCATCATGATATATTTATATTATCAAGGCAAATGCACGTGCATTTCACCATGATATATTAAGAGTTTTTTTAATGAAATTTATGCATGCAATTTGGGGGGCGGTATAATTAATCATATTTAGAAAAATACAGTAAGTAACAAAATGCCGGATCATCATCGACAAAAGCACCGATAAATGATAACCGCATAGGATTCTTTATAACATCTGAAAGTTTCTTAGTTCTTTTGCAGCAGTTGAATGAGCATTGAGGAAGGGAGTGGGAGCGACGTAAGAAAGTTCTTTATTAATAATCAGCTTGGCGCCAAGTCGGTAAGGTTGATGACACGCGACGTCACTAATTGGGAGTAATAGACAATTACTATTGAATTACTCGGGGGCAGTCATCACTCATTGATGTTGCCTATGCCCGCCGAAGCTCCGCGACTACTTTAAACATAGCAATGAAATTATATAATTTATCAAAATAACACGAGCTTTATCATCATAAGATATTTATTATACAAATACGTTGCCTGTATTTGAGATATCAGATAATACAAAACAAAGCAAATCGAACACACACAAGCAAGAGATGACGATAATTGGATAATTACTTCAGTGCCGTTTCCTTAAAAAAAAACATCTAAAGGGCGCTGAATTCAAAAGTCTGCAAAATAATTTCATATTAAAATAGCATTATTAACTTCGTAATATTTTTGCCCTGTTCGTTATATCTGGGGGAACGATGCTGTGGAGTTTTGTTGCAAAAGAAATGTAGTTTATTTGTCTGCAGTGGTTTTATAGCTTCGATTTTTTATAATGTAATCTTTATTCGATCTAGTGTGATACGCGGATTCCATATTTTTGAATAGTTTCAATAGTTATATTTTTGGCGTACATTTGTTGTACATTTAGTACGTAAAAACTGTTCGAAGGCGTTCTTATAGGTACTTTCAGATTGGTTCGTTGTTGAATTGTATTCAGGTTATGTATGTACTTAGATGTAGCAGATCCCCATCCTATAATTTCATTATCGATTCGAGAATGACATTTTAGCTTTAGTCATTAAGTATTTGTTCCGTGAAGACAAACGAAAACCAATACAAACCATCGTCTGATTTCAACTGCTTTCCCTTGCGCGCTTGCCACCAAATCACTTATTTTGAATTATCAATCAGAATAATGCTGTCATTAGCTAAAAAAATTAGTACCACGGAGTTCGCTCAGTTTGCTAACAGGTAATTTTCCTGAATTTGCAAACTCCTGAACCAATTGTTCATGTCATCGTCTTTATATCATGCGAGCAAGTTATCAATAAACATTTTAGAGTGAAGTTAGTTTATTTAGCGAAGTTGAAGCGAACTGTCCGCAAAGTCCAAATCGAATAAGCGCTCAGAACCGCGAACAAAGTTAATAACTTCATAGTGCCTAATATACGGAACATTTCCCGTGTCAGGACGACAGGGGAATATTCGCTCCTCTAGAGCTGGCCAGGATATATCCGAGTGGACCAGAGTAAATCCAGCGTGGGCCAGAGTTAGCTAGAGTTGCCCAACAAACAGTATTACGCTGGGACGATCGGCAGTGGAACACTAAATTAGCGCAAATATTGCGGGTAACGAAGTGAAACTTCAATTCTTGAATAATAAGGGCAAACAACAATAGATACAACAGCCACCCAGTGAGGCCTACATTACTGGAAAACTTAAAATGTAAAAAATATTGTACCAAATAAAATTTAAAAAAAATAAATAAAATTATGTATTTCAAAGGGTAACTATACCTACTACAATGTATCTTGAGAAAATGAGAAAAAATAAATGATATTATTTGAAATTAAAATCACAATCATAACCCCTCCAGCTTATTTGTTAGCTTTTGG
Organism: Hesperophylax magnus; assembly: GCA_026573805.1. Lineage (NCBI taxonomy): Eukaryota > Metazoa > Arthropoda > Insecta > Trichoptera > Limnephilidae > Hesperophylax > Hesperophylax magnus. The sequence goes on along the minus strand of JAIUSX010000399.1, from coordinate 69,178 downwards.
GAACCATATTTATTTATTTATTTATTAATTTACGGACAATATGTCCATTAAAACCATAATATTGACACGAATAAGAAAACATAGATGACAGTGAATGGAGAGTACATGAATGTGAAGGGCAAAGACAATGTAAAATAGAAAATGTACGTACATATAGAAAATAACTACAAGTCATAGCATCAATAACGATTAAGTTGTGAAAAATTACACATTACGTATCGCTTTTTGAAAGTCATTTAGACTTACACCAAAAAATTCAATGCTCTGACTTGAGTTTACAAGTCTCGACATTCTGGACAAAGAAGAATGGTACCCATAGTTAGTTGAGTGGTGATTGAGGAACAACAATTCATTATTTCGGAGTCTACGGGAAGGGATGTTTTTTTATTTTTATAGTGAATACCTCACAAGAGTCCCAACTGCTCCCGTCTGGAGCCAGTGAGACTATGGCATCCCCAATTAGGGGATGTTGTGAGGCTGAAGGTAAGTGGGGAAGGGAAAGAGGAAGGTGGGGAAGTACCTGGCTATTCAGATCTAGTCACTAAACACGGCTAAAGCCATTTGGAGCAACATTTCAATTCTGAATGGTGGTCTTACACCAGGGCGATACTGGTAGTATCTTCCACTCTGGAACGTGCCGCAAATATACTATATATTATTGTAATTAATTAATTGTGAAATAACACAAATTAATGAAATAAAATTTATTTGCGCACGCCGGGTTCGAACCCGCGACCTTCGGAATGGCAGTCCAATGCGTTACCACTGGACTATGCCGGTCGTTGAATTGAATGAGTTGTAACAGTTCAGGTGAGTCGGTTATCCTGTTGATTATTTTAAATATGCAAATTAGATAGGAGTTTTTTCTACGTTTTTCTAAAGAAGATAGGTTTAAAGTTTGTTCAATTTCCTCATATGAGTAATCGCCTCTTTCGAGTCCTAACCTCCAAGCAATTCGCCGTAGGAAGCGATGTTGGACAGATTCGATGTGACTAATGTGGACAGCATAGAAAAGAGACCAAATGACACTGGCATATTCAAGGTGAGGGCGAACCAACGAACAATAGAGAGTTTTAAGTGTTCTTATATGTTTAAAGTCTGAGGTAATTCTATGAATGAACCCGAGTAGTTTAAGTGAATTTTCAGGTTATTTATATGATCTCGAAAAGAGAGTTTGCAATCAAGAGTGACCCCAAGGTCCTTGATGGATGTGACAGTTGATAGACAAGCACCATTTAGTTTATACTCAAACTGAATAGGTTTATTGGTTCTGTAAAAGGACAAAACTTTGCATTTATCAACATTAAGTTCCAAGCAGTTTAGTTTGCACCAATCATTAAATGAATAAATATCAAGTTGAAATAGTAAACAGTCAAGAAAGGATTTAATTATCTTAAGAATCTTATTATCATCAGCAAAAATCCAGAAGCGTGTGTGCGAAAAAACTTTATATATGGTTTCATAGAAACCGTCGTGTCTCCCTACCGTAATGATGAGAAATACGATCTAAACGATGTTAGAAAGAGAAAACACCACGCTTAACATTTAAATCTAGAAATTTACTACAGAATAATTAAAATGTGCACCTTTATGAAAAACCTCGACCACAATTTGAAAAAACGACAAAAATGGAAGGTAACTATAATCGTTGTAATACATTTGTCTGATAAAATGCATGTGTTTATATATATATTTTCGTTATCAGTAATTTTTGTTACAAAAAAACGTAGGGTGAGCCATTTAAAAAAATAATTATGTTTGCATTTAAATTTTGAGCCATTTGTACATAATATAATTTTTATGTATCGTTTTTCTTAGAACTTTTCAGCTTTTATGGAATGCACGCCTTTGTTTGTTCCATATTTAATAAGAATATCATCTTTCTAAAAAGTAGGGTTGAAATCTTGGGAGAAGCTTAGCAAATTTTTTTTAAATATTTATTGCGTACAACATTATTTTAGCCAACTAGAGTAGCCTTTTAGAATTTGTACCCGCATGTAAGTAGCTTGTCGGCAGGAGCGTAGTTCAACAATATTATATAAAACAACAAAAACAATAACAAAAACAATCATCAGATAAGAGTACAATAAAAAGAATACCAATAAATCTATAATTCTATCTATTTATATAAAGAAGAGTGTTTGTGGAGGGCGACGTGAATTTGATTTTTTTCACAGATTTAGTTTAATAAAACTAAATATAGAGATTTGATGATATTTTGCACACTTGAGGGGAAGGTCAATGTCCACATAAGATTTTGAAAATTATCCCCATCCCCTTTACCACGCCCTTTATAAAAGAACGTTGGTATTTATTTGTGAAATTTCGCACTATTTCATATTCAAAATAAGAAGAAAATTACTCTCTATGTCTAATTTTGAAAAACTATTAAATAAATATGATTGCAATAGCAATATTTTTATGGGAACTGACAATTACGGTATCGTCACCGAATACATAGGGCTTAGCACGAAGGAAAAGTTTTTTCATAAGAGATACTCGTACAGTATTGGTCCTAAAATTGACCCCTGCGGAATTCGTATGTTTCTTTTAACCCCTATTGCCACCAAAGCATTTTATAATAGTATTGATGTTGAATATCCCCGACATTTTTCAAACTGTACGATATCAATTTTCTAAGGCAATTTCTCAAATCACTACAATATATCTTTAAGCTTTTTATAGAAAATGAGTCATAAGCGATTAAAATAAAAAAGGATAAGAAAAGATAAAAGAAAAGTATTCAACAATAAATGAAAGATTAACATTCCTGGGTTACAAATAACCTGACAATATTTGAAAATTTCCTATTAGCACAACATTAAGCGGAAAACGTGTTGATGGAGGCCAGCCGAGGAATTAAACACACACCTGGGTGAGACCCAAACGCGATGCCAACTCAGCCACTAACCTAAACCCAACGTAGGATTAAAACAAATCAATATTTACAAGATAAATTCGTACAGTACACAATGAAATTCGGCAGATCGCATTACGATCAAAGCGGATTTATTGAAATTAAGCAGACATATACAATATGAATAACTTAGTAATTGGTGCTGCGAGCAGCGCGTCTCGCAGGCAGACATGTAGGACGACTGACGGGAATATTACTGGAGGCACCAGGGGAGGATCGAAAAAGTCCTTAAAATGTCAGGGGTAAAATGCCAATCGCCCGACACCATTTTGTAATTTGTACCGTCTTACCATATTTATAATATTTAAAAATTATATATTTTTCCTATGTAATTTCCCAGGATAGCTACATATATTGAGAGAAATATATATAATATAATGAAGAAAATGTTGTTCAGTTTTATTACTTTTTGCAGCTAAATAAGCGTTCTTAACAAAGATATTAGAAGAACGAGATGTGCTATGAGCAGTTCATACTGTGTGGAATTGTTTTGCCGAGTGTCGCCGGTTTTGTTCACCAATACTACTGCACACCTTCGCTTACGCTAAGGTATCCGCACTAATACATAGAACAGATTTCTGTGCGTACACGTCCCGATACCGTTCATAGTACCCTAATTAGGTAGTACTCCGCCTACGGTCCGGCGGCCAACATAGCATATCTCGTTCTTCTAATATCTTTGGTTCTTAACAATAAAAATAAGTAATTTGAGGTTTTACTGTAAATAAATACAGTACTATGACTTTTGAAAATCGGAATACGATATTTGACAAACGATTTTTAAACTACTTTATTTGAGTTATATGCAGTGGCGGTTTTCTCTAAAGTGCGTTTGTGCGGCGAACCCCCATTAAAAAGATGAGAAAATAAAACAAACTTGTTTTATAATAATATAAGCACATTATAGATAGCACGCTATTAAAATTTCGCCTTCAAAACCCGCGCCACCGAAAAATACGATACATATTCCAAGTTTGTGCGAGTTAAAATCCGCGCCAAACTCTTCATACAAAAGAATTTTAGCCGGTACAGACCCTATGACGGTGACATATACAAAATTTGGTCTTTCTTTGCAAAACTAAGACAAATTGTGTGCGTCGAACACGCGTTATTATCACGTGACCTCCGAACATTGACGAATGTAACCGAAGAAACCCGAGCACTTCGCGGACTGACGGGCCGACGTTTGACCTTTGAACCATAGGGAAGCAAGTGTTATTTTTTATGTTATATTATGGTATTTAACTTTGTAGTCATTTTTGTACATATTTTTGTTTTCTTGTTTCTGCATTTCTCCAACCGTTTGCTCATGGCATTTGCAAATCTACTACCTATTGAAGTAGACCGATTTTGATTTCTGTTTTTGTATTTTTTTTTAGATAAGTCGTTATATTCCTTAATTCCAGTTCTCCATCTCCAGTATTCTTTCGGATTTCAAATTGAAAGCGTTTGCGTATATGTTTATTTATGCGTTTGCGTTTATTGATTGTCGCGAATATTTTGTCATAATTTTTTTATACAATGGCGGAATACAGTGTTGTCTATATAAAAAAATAATGCCAATACTTATGAAAAAAGGTTGGAAATTAAAAATAAAGGGCCTCCGCGTCCTGACCTCTCATTAAACCAGGTTTGTGCCGCGAAAACCGAGAAATTCACTCGAGTTTTTAAACGTGAGTGGTACGCGAGGTGTACTTGGTTATGTGGTTGCGAGGAAACCAATCGGTTATTTTGCTTCCCCTGTTTAGTTTTTGGAGGCGACCCATCGTGGTGTAAAATTGGAGTAAACGATCTTTCCTTTATTAACAATTATAAATATAATTTAATTCCTATAAAACTTTTCTCGTTATCTAATAATTGTATCTAGTGTAAAGTGATTTAAAAACAATAATATGTAGGTACCCCTCCCACTAACTTTATTTAAGTTGTGTGACTGCTGCCGTATTCGACTATTTGACGAAGGACAACAGTAAGTAAATTTTAATTAGATATGTTTATCTTCTCTTGAATTTCTGAACCCCCTGTTAAAAAGACCACGAACCGCCACTGGTTATATGTATAGGTCGACCGGTTTCGGCTGCGCTCAACCTTCTTCAGGACAATGGAAATATAAACTAATCACTGTCCTCAAGAAAGTTGAGTGCAACCGAAACCAGTCGATATATATAACTCAATAAAGAAATATAAACTGACCATTGTCCTGAAGAAGGTTGAGTGCAAACGAAACCGGTAGACCTATATAACTCAAATAATGTGGTTTAAACCAAAGTTTAAAAAAAAAAACATTTATGTAATGTCAAGTCACAACATGGAATTTTGTAACGCGCTTTTTCACAGACAAAATAAACAAATTAACAAGTGACAAAACGACAAGCTAGAATAATATGACGTTACATTATTTCCTTTCTGATTTCAATTGCCTTAAATTATCATATAAAATATTAAACTCCAATGTTCAATTAATTATTAACTTATAAAATATAATTTTTAATATGAACTAAAACGGAATTATTTAATTTACTGACAATTAGCATATTACAAAAATTTTCAATCTGTAAAATTCACCCGCCATAACACAGGGGCATCCCTAGCATGGCGTGTGACATAATACTAAAATGAATGATCTGTAATATTATCAAATTGGCCCAATTTGGAGTTCGCCCCTAAGAGACGAAGGTAGACAAATAATCAGAGATAGTGGGAGAATTGAGGCGTCTTAAGATACCTGTCTCTCATTGTCTCATTCTCCGGGACGAGGAAGAGATACAGCGGGAGGCACGACAAAGAAGATTCGTGCCACCAACAGAGACGGCCGCCCAATGCGGGTACATTGTATATTGTATCCAGCAGCTGCTTGAGATGGGATATCTGATATATATTAAATACGAACAAAACAATGTACGTATATTGCGACCAAGCGATGTGGGTTACGCTTCAATAAAACAAAAATATGTTAACTACGAAGTAGAAAATCCGTTACGGATGTTGTAAAAATGATAATATAGAAAATAACCCGACACCGACTAAAAAATATTTAGGTACAAATAAGAAATATATATTACTGAAATAAATTTTATGGTTGCAAAGTACCTACTCTGTTTACCGTTTTGAAGTTTATTTTCAAGCAAATTACTTAGTCAATCATGGACTAACATTTTGTTGACCAAACAGTCTTCGGATAAAATCTAACAAAAATTAGTAGAGTTTTGTGTTTTTAACGGAGGTTTGTCAACTAAAGCTTGGCGATAATTAATTTTAGGCATATACTGTGTACTAAAATAACAATAAATCCAGTTTTTTTTGCGATGGGTAAATACTGAACGACAACGCGTAAAATAAATTGTATAGAAATTTTACAAAAAAAAGGAAAAACAATAAAAGCAACATGTCACAACGAATGATTTGTTTGCTAATCTACAAGTATGTAAAGAATTAACACCGTCCATAAAGAAGTGATGAGGGGAATGGGACGACAGGAGGGACGAAGGGTAGAACACCAGGTGAATATTGGTAGAAACATCCATAATTTTGTGAAAGGTTAGAACACATTCCTATGATAAAAGTGGGCTTACCATTTGTAAACAAAATCTATTTATGATCGTGCGCAAACTAATTGATTGTAAGCTTTCATGGGAAGCCACTTAGTGGTTAGCCATTATTATTATTTGAATAAAAATGTGTCTTGTTTGAATACCACTTTATCGAATAGGTATATAAACCAAACAGTACAATTTTTTTAATTAAGTAAATAACTCTTTTATGAATACTGAACTAATTCAAATATTGTTTCTTCCACTCTTCATTTTTTAACAGAATGTTTTAATATATTTTAAATTTTATATTAATTTAACCAAACTTAATGATAGTTTGAGTAGATCCCTTATAAATATTGATTTCATTGAAATAAGATATAGGAATATTGTTGTCGAGCAAAAACATATTTATAATGTTTTAATAATTCTAAAACAACAGAACACATCGTAGAAGTTTACCGTCGATTGGCTGAATAACTTTCATATTTTCCCGCCACCAACTGCTCCACCATACGAAGAAGAAATTCGGTTTTTAATTTAGTTTGTGTTTAACGAACCGAAACCGATCAGTTTATATATTTAATAAAGTTGTGTTCAAACAAAAAATATTTTCATTCAAATAATAATATTAATTGATTTTATTTTTTTTATTTCCAACCTGTCGCAAAAAAACCAAGCATTGAAATAAGCAAAACTTTTACCTCATAACAAAGTTCAATTTATTTACAAAAACGTTATATTTGGATAGAGTACTAACCTTTTATAAAAATTTTCACAATTCAATAATAGGTCGTCACAATATTATAGTCACTCGAGTAAATTCAATAACTTCAGCTGTTACACGGTACGTATAACCATCGAGCTAACAGCACTTAACTTTATATTTTCCTTATTAATTTAATTGCACATGATACGATATCTTATTCTACCAAGACTTTCCGATGCGTCCGACCCGCCAGCCAAAACAACACTGGGCCTCGATTATTTGTTAACACGTGACGCTCCCTACATGACACAAGCCGTGCGAAATGGCACGAAGGAATTTCGAACTCAACTTCATGTCGTCATCACCATAATTTCTTTGACTGCATAATATAATTAATGATTATGTGATATTTCTATGTAAATAATGAGTTAATGAATTAATAAGATATCTTAACTATTTATAGGTATATTTCTGGGTAGATTGCTTTTGATTTTTGCGGTTAGGTAATATTATAATTACATTAAAAACATGGAAGCAAAAATAATGATAATGAAATCAAATAAGAAAAACCCAAACAGAAAAAAATGGTTGGGACTTTGGAATTTTAGGACTCCCAGGAATAACGTGGTGGTAAAAATATAATTTCAATAGGAATAAATACAATATGAAACTAACTAACCATTAAACCGTTTCCGTGGAGAGAAGAGAGGATAGACCGCCACGTTAATCTGTTTTGGCATACACTCATTGCTTAATTTACATTCATACAAATTATTCTGGTATTTTTTTGCTGTATATATTTAGATATAAAATTTTATATTTTATATCTATTCTAAAACTACTATAATAACCACTACATTCTAATAATATATAAGACATTTGCCTTTCTTAACATGGAGTTCATTGAACATTTTAAAACTTGTATAATACCTAAATATTGTTTTGTGTTGCCGGTAAATTTGTCTTTGAAACCAAAAATCGTTGCAGCTTCTCGTGGGATAGCCATGTACTGTACTATTAATGCTAACACTTTTTAACATGTAAGCTAGTAACATTTAATTCTTTAACATATACAAATGCTAGGGAATAATAGACTAAATGTTGCCACACACTTAGAAGATAGAGTAGGCGATGTATTGTTTTTATTCTAATATATCTGCTACAGATAACATACCCCTCACGCCTCTGATCTGAATTATTTCCATTTTATTAACTTGCGTTAAAGAAAAATTACACTTGTGCAGTAATTCAGGTGGGATGCAACAGTTGTGTTGTAGACCAATTTCCTTGTTTTAAGGTCTAATTTTCCTTTTATCCTACATAAGAAGTTAGGCTTTTTTATACGTGACAAGACCCAACTCAAATATTTGACTCACTCGGTCGTTCCTCGTTCGTCCCCGACTTCTTCCACCATTCAGTGCGCCGTAATATATTCTCCTGGCACCATTGTCTTCGTTCATCCACTGCACATGCCCAAACCATATAATCGACATTTTATAAATCTTTTTCACTACGTTTCCTCAGTTTAAGTTTAAAATATTAATGGCCTCGGGGGCTGGAAACTACTGCCAACAAGCAATGGTATATATAATAAGCAAACTAGCAGAAGCCGAGCGGATTGTAACATAATGAAAGTGAATAAATCATTTCACATATAATATCTCGAATAGGAATCCAATCGAGGGAGGTTTATCAGTTCAGGATTAGAATCTCGATTGTCTAGTAAATCCAGCGTCTAAAATAACACTCACAAATGTAATAGGTAATACAAATGGACGAGCAATAATTTGTGTTGCCTTGGTTCAGCAGCGCGTATTATATGTGGTCCAATTTCCAGTAGCATTATTTGCCTCAAGATACAGAGCAACAATAGAATCAGAAGGGTCATATTGCCTGGCGTTGGTGGCTCCTGATTATTATTGAGAGATGGGATATACGAAGATAGGTAAGGAGTGTGAAGGGGGCGCAGTGGCGCAACAAGAAATTCTGAGGTACGCATAATCCGTTTTTGGTAAATTAACAATATTATTATTGGTATCTTACAACTATCAAAATAACAAAGTACCTAAGTACTTACTTGAGATGTAGGTATCTAGTGTTTTAATTATTATTACAAAGCGCCCTTGAGATGGTTTTTCATAAGAAAAATGTTATACATCATACCAATCGTCCAAATATCTACTATTAAATTCTAGGTTGGACGTCTCGGAAATTTTCATGTAGGTACTTCTACATACAAATTACTACGATTATATTACTTCGATTGTATTACAACGGGCACAATTTTTTTTACTACTACTCCAATAAAGCTGTCCGAAAATGAAAAATACAAATTAAATTTTAAAAAAACTACTCACTATAATATGGAACACTATAACTTTGGGGATGTACTACAATTTCTTACATAACATTTTTTTTTTCATTTTCCAAATATTTTTTTTTTGTGATTCCAACTACCATAATAGGTTCACGCCAGTATTATGGAAGACGTACGTGATTTAAAAATTATAATATTTGGATGATTTGTATACCGCCATTTTTGAACAAAATCACCTCAAATATTTTGAGAAACAAATAATAAAACATGAGACAACATCTTTTTTTTTTCAAAAGAAGCAAACACATTGTGACTTAACATTTTAAATAAATGAAATGATAATACTTGGTTTTAGTTCACTTTATTGATAAATTTTACTGTCTACCGGTTTCGCTACCTCCGTACCATCATCAGGACAGTTATAAAAATTATGCTATTAAATACAGATGTAAACATATATATATACAAATATTATCAAAAAATTATGTTCCTCATTACTTCACTTATCCCAAGTTCCCCTCCCACACCTCTCTCCCACATCTGACGCTCTGCCCCACTCTAGTATACTGTCTCTTTCTTCTTTTTTGATAATATTTGTATATATAAAGACAATAAAATTTATCAATAAAGTGACTTAAAACTAAGTATTTTCATTTCATTTATTTAAAAAATACGAATATAAACTGTGACGGAAAAATATATTTCAATTAAAAATAAATGAATACGTTAAAATTATGCCAATTATTTTGTTGGGATATTTTATTTGATAATTTTAAAAAAGTGACTTGTCACCTTTTTTCGGTCATTTGATTTAATATTTGACTAGTTGAAATTGACAGAACATTGTCAATAAGTGCACGCAAGGCTCGCCAATAGAATTACACATACATTTCTGAGAATCTTTTAATACTCGGATTTACGACTTTGCACCCCATATACGACAACGATGCGATAAATTAGCCTACGTAGGTACATAATAAAATAATTATAGCTGCTGAATTAGTCATTACATCATTATTACTTTTAAATGTGTCAACTCAAGAACTACTGACTGACTCATCATATTATATGTTAGAGGCGTCAAATTTCTTTACTCGGTCAACTTACACGAACATTCCATTTCATTCAACAAATGCATAAGTACGTAAGTATGCTTATTCCCCGATACGTACCTAGACTTCACAATTTGGGGGAAAAAATGTCAAATTTCAACTGCAATTTCGAAGAACTAAGCGCACAAACAGACATACGAGGAAAGCAACTTTATTTTATACTATTTAGAGATAACCCCAAAGGATAGATCAAATTTCGGTGCCTGCTAGGGCATATTCGACCGTACGTCCGTCCATTCGTCCGGGCCGCGCGCCGAATTTTTTTTTACAGACTTCGTCACTTATGACGAAGTTTTTGTTTATTTGTGTTCTTACATCTTCTATTATTTTTTATTTATTATTTACAATATTGTATTTTTTGTAAATCTCTCAGGCCACGGGTACAGAACCCTTAGTTTTTTTTTTAAATATTTTTTATTATTATTATAATTTTAAGTGAAAATCTGTTGTTGGATATTATCTTTATTATTTAGTTTATTCTTATATATGTAAATAATCTGTTGATTTTCCCAAATAAATAAAATGACGTTAAGATTCCCACTTTATTTTAGAGATTTGCTAAGGCAAATTCAACCGCAGATCTGTCCAATACAGTACACCAGGGACGCGCGTATTTTTGTGCATGGCTTATTCACTTACGCTGTTGAGATTCCGACTTTATTTTAAGGTATCTCGTCTTAATGTAATTATTATTAAATTAGGCATTTTTATAGTTTTTTGCTAAGCTTGCCATTATATCAGGTGACCGGGTACCAGAGTTTACACGCCACTGCACTGTCCCGGGGGTGGTGGGCGTTCAAAAGGCATCACCTCCCCCCGTTCGTTCATCGACGCGATCCAATTTGGATCCAATCAAACGTGCGCTGACGTATTTGTGGACATTCCCTCTGCTCTCAGCTCCCTAGGGGATACGCTGCTTCGAGCCGCACTCCGCACTTAGCCAGGCAAGTGGTGACGGGATATTTGGAAGAATTAAGGAATGAGATGCGGAGTATTTTTAGAGTATTACTCATTAAGTCATTATCCCGTTACTGACTGAAAATTGTAGGTTTAAAGTCCGTCAATGAACTACTTCTCGATATATTTTTAACGGTTCACTCAAGTTGATCGATTGTGATAATGTGATTCAAAACACTAATTCTAACCTGCTTACAGTAAAAACACAAAGTAAAATCAAATTTATGGAACAGCTCTAAACCAGCAAGTAAAATTAGGTAGGTGTCTATAGCTTGCAAGGCTGCAAAAACTACAAGTAATCTCATTTTTTGCCGATTTTGTAGTGACACCCTTATAATCTAATATCGGTTCCATGGCAACTCAGGACAGTGGCAATTCAACACACTTTTGAAAAGTGATGAAAAAAGGCCTATTCAACCCAATGAAACCTAGTTATTTTCATCACTTTTCAAGAGTGTGTTGAATTGCCACTGTCCTAAGTTGCTCGGTTTCCCGGTTACATCAGTTGCTTTAATTTAGGTACGATTATTTAACATTTTATTTTAGTTATCCTATATATATAATTATTATTGATTTGGTCTAAATATATCTTATAAAAATAAATAAGTTAATTTAAAAGTAACCATATCGAAACCGTTTTGTTATTTGATGAAATATCAAACAATTTTCATTACGATTTTTAATAATATTTTCGAGAAGATCTTCAAAGAATTTAAAAATCTTTCAAAGTTTCAGGAAAAAATAAGTCTTTGGCTCTTTGGAAATATTTAAATTACATTACCTTTGCAGATTTGAAATAGATACCTCGCCATCCGATATTTCAAGAAAGATTTGAAATCCGAACGATGGTCTCACCAAGTACGAAACTAATCTAAAGTAAGAGGATAATCCCGAGAACACAAATGGAAATTTTATCGGTTTTGTGTTTCAAAAATGAACATTCACGCGATTACGGATCGGCTAATGGGTATTTCAGGGCCCGACCTTTGCCCTCCGCAATAAGCCTACTTTCTCAATTATCATCGGTTTAGGGACACTAATCCTAGCAACACTGAACACTCATGTAACCCGCGCCCGGACCACTCAAGAGTCTTGTGGTTGGGCGCATTCCATTATATTTTTGATTGACTAAAATGAAAATACAAATATTTTTGTCAAAGGAAATAAACGGTCCTACACACGAGCGGCAAGTCTTATAAAAACGGGTAATTTAAATTTCAAGATTCAATAGAGCATCCATGTTACAAATAGCAACAACAAACTAAAATGCATTCTTACGCGATGTTGTGTGCCTTTGAGTGTGTTGACCTGTTATATATCTATCTGTCAATGTATTGTAGTCACTTGAAATGTTATTCTTCGGAATCTATATTCTATATTGTGGTTTCTACATTTATGTGTGCTTTAGTGCTATAATTAATATTGTTAAATTGACCTCCTGACAACTTTGGCAGCTTAGCGGGTGCCTATAATGAAGAATGAAATAAAAAAAATATTAATGAACAGCAGAAAGCAGAATACTCAATGAAAGTATAAATCATCGCGCATTTCAATAGCTTCGTCCAGACGCACATGAGCCGTTCCCAACTAACAAGATAGTTAATAAAAGCTTGACGTTGATGGGAAGGCGCGAATAGAAAAGTAACAAGTGATTTCATAAATATATCGTCGTTAAAAATAATAAAAATAAAAATTATAAATAATTCAAAAATCATCTTTTCAGTTTTTCTTCTACGAGTTATACAACCAGCAATTTGTATGTATTTTTCTACTAGCTATACAACCGACACACTGTACGTATTTTTCTACTAGCTGTACAACCGGCACAATGTATGTATTTTTCTACTGGCTTGACAACCGGCACACTGTATGTATTTTACTGCCAGCGATACAACCGACACACTGTACGTATTTTTCTACTTGCTGTACAACCGGCACAATGTATGTATTTTTTTACTGGCTCGACAACCGGCAAACTGTATGTATTTTTCTACTGGCTCGACAACCGGCACACTGTATGTATTTTACTACCAGCGATACAACCGACACACTGTACGTATTTTTCTACTAGCTGTACAACCGGCACACTGTATGTATTTTTCTACTAGTGATAAAACCGGCACTGTACGTATTTTTCTGCTAGCTATACAACCGGCACACTTTACGTATTTTTCTACTAGCTATACAACCGGCGCATTGTATGCATTTTTCTACTAACAATTGGTTATTGGGGTTGCAACATGATTGTCATTACAAGATGTTTAATATGTTATCAGACTGTTCAAAATAAAAACGAAAAAATAATAATTTGTGTGAGGGACTCTGCTGTAGAAATATTGTCATCATTTTTCCAAGTCTTCAAATTCTTAGATATAATCTAGTTCAATATAAATTAACGGCGGGTGGATAGGTGATGGTGCCAATGGAAACATTGATTTGAAAGATCGGAAGATTTTTTTTTTTTTAAATTTATTATTTAATAAATATTTACATGTTACATTTTTTGACATTTTTTTAACTACCATACTAGGCTAATGCCCGTGTTGTGGTAGTTATACATGAAATAATAGTAAAAATAACATAAAAGAACTAAAAAATACTATTTTATAGAAACATAAGTATGAATCATACATGAAATAATAATAAAAGTAACATAAAAGAACTAAAAAAAATACTATTTTATAGAAAAATAAGTATGCAAGTATGAATGATACATGAAATAATAATAAAAATAACTTAAAAGAACTAAAAATACTATTTAATAGAAACGTAAGTATGCAAGTATGAATCACACATGAAATAATAATAAAAATAACTTAAAAGAACTAAAAAATACTATTTTATAGAAACTTAAGTATGCAAGTATGAATCATACATGAATTTAATATTTACTAGGCCAAGAATTCAAATTATGGCTCTCTTAATTAATATGTTTAACACCATCAAGTGTTCATTCATCACCGCGTACGAAACAATGTTCAAGGCAAAAATTATTTATTCATAACATAGGAGCGTAATTTATTAATCCAAAGTTGGATAATTGTTATATAGTTAAATTTGTGAAATAACACACCTACAGAGCTAGAAAACAAATGTGTAGAGTTAAATATCCTTAAAAATACATAGCTAGCTATTCGGAATAACATAGTTACAACAAACGAAAAACGGTATATACCTACATATTTACAGATGTCGCGTACGGGTCTATACGGGAGGAGCTGAGAAAATAATTTCGCTGTGTGCCTACGTCATCTTTGAAGATGCTGTGTGGGGGGGTCTTTTTGAAAAGAAGGAAAAATGGGTCTTGAAGAGATCCATGTTGTAGATAACTTCGGATAGCGTTGCGAAATCTAAATTAATTCAACTTTGATCAATCAATTCAGGGAATATATCCCGTGGTATGGCTTGAGGGGGTCGAACCCTCGAAACTTGATGGCAAATCCAACGTTAGATACAGTAATTCTATATAAAGGGCGTATCGATATGATTCATGCTTTCTGTGCATCACCGAAAAAAGTGTCAGTTTTAATCCGAGTTTTAGTCTTAAAAGTAATCCGAGTTTCAAATTATAGAAAAATATAACATTCCTCCTACAAGATTCAAGTTAATTTTCAAGCAAAAGGAACTTACAAAAATGTACTCCTTTCGCTAGCTTGCTTCAAATTCGAGTATTAAAAATAACATCCCGTTTTACTGAGTGGCACAAATTGAAAGTGTGTCTATATATAGGTAAATGGCCAAGTAATGTAATCGCACTTTAACTTGAGCAGTGCCCAGGGAGTATTGAAGGAATCGTAATTGGAACGAATGAGGTCCTTACTCCCGCCGTAAAGAGCCAGAAAAGTAGGCAGGGACCTCTCTAGTGATACACACTCTGTACTTAAGGACTAAATTAACTCATTAACATTGTTGTGCCCTGTTAAGAGATCAAATCGAGGTGTAGTTAAGTGGTTCTAAGATTGATAAATGAACGAGTAGAAAGTCGGTACGAGGTCGGTAAGTCGGTATAACGCATAAGATGCCAGAGAGAGTTTTTGCTCCGGCAGATGTGGCACAAACAGGTTGATTTAAAGATAAGATTATTTTTAGCTAATCTTTATTAACCCTTCTCAATACTGTAAACAGCGATCATAGACTGCGAATAGCTGCTCATCTCAACTATAAATAATTAACAACGAATAATACATTTTTTTTAAGAAAGACAAACATTCCCGGGTTAAGAATAACCTGACAATATTTGAAAATTTCCTACTACCACCACAGTAAGCGGAAAATGTTGGTTATATTGTGATGGAGGACGAGCAGCCAAGTAATTGAACACACGATGCCTGGGTGGGACCCAAACGCGATGTAAACTCAGCTACCGATTATCCTGTGTTAAGCCTGAAAGTTCGCACATTTCAATTGGTTTATCAATGTGGCTTATGGCGTATATAAATAAACAGCATTTGGAAAACACCACAACAATAAAAATTAAACATATCAACATTTTTTTGCACTGCTATGGAAACCAAAACCACAAATTCAAATTAGCTTTATTGTATAAAGGGTAAAGCTTATACAACCGATTTCTTACAGCTAACCCAATTAACCCTTTCATACCTAAATTACAACTGGCAGTGGTAGAACATATTTGACGCTTAATAACAACGGTAAAGTTATTTGAAAGATGTTGTTTTTTTTCTCAATAGTTAAGAAGTTATGACTAATTTCATGAATTTTTATAAATAACATTAAAATGAATTTTTGAAAAAATACCTTCAAAGCGTACATTTGCAAAAATTGGGAAAAATGACATTTCAAAAACGGCTACCGCCTTAGCTATTAGTTAAAATCTAATTTAAAAAATAGCGCGCAAAGACATTTATACAAGCAACGGCACTTCGCTTTAGACAGGGAGGAAAAAAATAGTAATTCTATATTTTTACAAATATACACACGGTCCGAAAGGGTTAA
Source organism: Hesperophylax magnus (assembly GCA_026573805.1). NCBI lineage: Eukaryota > Metazoa > Arthropoda > Insecta > Trichoptera > Limnephilidae > Hesperophylax > Hesperophylax magnus. Next base: position 52,680 of record JAIUSX010000399.1, on the reverse strand, counting down.
CAATAAATAAAGTATATACTACAATATGTATGGACATTATATAGTGTAAATATACATACAGAAGAGACAGATAAAGTATAACGACGAAGAAGAGAATTAATTTACGTTAAGTATTCGTTTAAGGTGCAGTGATGTTATGTATAAAAGGAATGTGCTTAGGACGATTTGAATTGGAGTATATCGCCTCTTTGTTTAATCTTACGTTGTAAGTTTTATATACTTTAATAGCCACGCAGAAAGGTCCTTCTCGAAATATTATTTTGTTTGCTTTAGTGAAAACTTGTTTGGAGATGACTGTACTATAGGGATAATTCCATTATGTTATACATTGTGATCTTAAGTTTTTAATATTTAAAAAAGGGGTCAACATAAATCCAGATAACCGGAATTTGTGATTTTTCCTGAGCATCTCTTTTTGATAATCACAACCTCACGGATCAGATATGTAAAGCGATATGTACGTTACGCATGTGATTAAAATATGGTAATATTGTTTAATAATTAGATTAACAGGGTGATTTACAACTAATAATACTTTAGGAGTATGGTGTAAAATAGCTAATTAAAAAAAGTTTAAACAGTTCGTTTATAAAAAATGTTTAACTACAGGGTTTTCCAATAAGAGGTGTTATTTTGAATAGCCCGATATTTCGGTAGATGTTAGTTTTGAAGCTGTCATTTTTTGACATTTGACAATATAAATGCTACGCTATTAATAAAAATGGAACGATACACGCTTCAACAACGCATTGAAATTATTAAAATTCACTTGAGTGAATCAAATGCAAATCATCTTGAGTGATGAGGCCCATTTGCACCTCGGTGGCTTCGTCAACAAGCAAAATTGTCGCATTTGGGGCTCGGAAAACCCAAGAGTTATTGTTGAAGAGTCTCTCTATCCTCAACGTGTGACTGTTTGGTGCGGTTTATGGTCCGGCGCAGTCATTGGACCTTACTTTTTCGAAAATGAGGCTGAAGCAACAGTTACGGTGAATGGATTGCGCTATCAAGAAGAGATGATTAATGATTTTTTATGGCCGGAATTGGATGGTATTGATCTGGACAACGTTTGCTTTCAATAAGCGCTACGTGCCACACAAGCAACGAAACCATTGATCTTTTACGATTGAATATCAAAATAACACCTCTTATTGGAAAACCCTTTATATACTATAACTATAAAAATTTTAAACTATAAATAACTTATGACGGGATCAATTACGATATTAATTAAGTATTGCATCAAATCTAACCAATAACAAGATCGATTAACTGCCTTCATAATAGTCAATAAGATGTCTAATGCATCTTCATTGCGATTGACTTCATAGCTTCATTGACGGCCGGCGTGGTCTAGTGGTATACGCTTTTGACTACAGATCCGAAGGTCGCGGGTTCGAACCCGGCGTGCGCAAATAAATTTTATTTGATTAATTTGTGTTATTTCACAATTAATTAATTTAAAATAATATATAGTATATTTGCGGCACGTTCCAGAGTGGAAGATACTCTCAGTATCGCCCTGGTGTAAGACCACCATTCAGAATTGAAACGTTGCTTGAAATGGCTTTAGCCGTGTTTGGTGACCAGATCTGAATAGCCAGGTACTTCCCCACCTTCCTCTTCCCCACCTTCCTCTTCCCCACCTTCCTCTTCCCCACCTTCCTCTTCCCCACCTTCCTCTTCCCCACCTTCCTCTTCCCCATCTCCCTCCCCTCCCCAATACCCTCAGCCTCACAACATACCCCAATTGGGGATGCCATAGTCTCACTGGCTCCAGACGGGAGCAGTTGGGACTCTTGTGCGGTATTAATGTAAAAAAAAAAATAAAAAAAATAACGTAAAATTTACAACAGCATTAGATTAATTAATTTATTATGCCAGATATTACCTACAAATCGCTCGACTGTTGCGAACTCTTGAGCATAGTTAGTATAAGAGTAGCTATTCGATTCACCAGGCACAAGAATCTATTCAATTGTCACTGTTCACAAACAAATTATATAGCAAACTTGCCAATTTCAATGTGGAAGATACTCTCAGTATCGCCCTGGTGTAAGACAACCATTCAGAAATGAAACGTTGCTTGAAATGGCTTTGCCGTCTTTGATGACCAGATCTGAAGAGTCAAGAACTCCCCCCATCTTCTTACCTTCCCCATAAGCTTCAGCCTCGTAAGATACCCCGATTTAGGATGCCAAAGACTCACCATAGACTTTTGGGAGTATTTGCGACACTTGTGCGGTTCTACATTAAAAAAATCCTCGCCTACGTAGTTTAGCAAACGAATGTACAAATAATATCGCCATTGTTAGCACAACAAATCCGATGTTTAAAACATACCTAAACATTACTTAAAAATGTCCCATGGGCGAATAAAAAGATAGTAAAATAACTTAAAAATAAAAAAACGTAGTAGGAATAAAATAAAATAAAAGTAAAATAAATTTAAAACGAAATTTATAGAAATTAATGTCGATTTTAAACATTATTTGAGACAAGTTTGGCGGAACTACTCCAAACTTCATTTAAAAAATGAATACGCCATAAAACATTAGTCAGAGACTAAAGCGTAATAAGCGGCAAACAAACTAGAACAAAATTGAAAACTTTAATCAGAAAATAAAACAACCTATTAAACTACTGAATTTCATACTGCAGTTGCAGTTGAAGTAGTTACTTCATAGGAGCTAGGAATGGTTACCAGAAAATTGATTTCCAACCATCCTCTCATAAGATATTCCCGAAACCTGAAAGATAATTTCACTTTCTATATAACAACCAACTTGAATAAAATTACAATCTAAAAATGACCACCATTTTGATAATAACTTTTGTTGCTACAGCTTGACACGGATAACCTTGCAAGAAGATAAAAGAAACTAAAGATGCCATATTTTTATTATTCGGCTGTCAAAATATTATCAATTGGATTTCTGACATATGATTATTGTTTTTATGAAATCAATTTACACAAATGAAAACACCTTTGAAAAGCGATGCACGTAACTTTATTCTTTTAGCGTTCACGAATTTAAAAAATCTATATACAGTGACATTTATTTTTATTTTTTTTTATTTAAATTTACATAGTAAGAAAATATTTCAAATAAAAGTTAACATGTTTTCCTTTACAAGAGTCAAAAATAATTCAGATAATTTTACAAATATTGCCTATGTCTAGAGTATAGATTTGTTTTGAGACTTCTCCGACTGCAAAGTTATTCGTGTCAAGAAGTAGATAATCACATCATCTCAAACTTTAAAGGGCTTGCCAAAAAAACGTGGAGAAAATTTGATTCAATTGATAAACGACCGTGTACGTGAAAACCTTTCGACTTGAAACGTAAACTGAACTAACTGTAAAGGAACTGAAATAAATTAGTTAATGGAAAGATACAAAAGATGTATACATTTCTTATCCAGTCAAAGAGGGTTATTTATCAGTTTTGTAAACTTGAAATAATAATAACTTCGCATCTAATTTCTGAATTTTTCCATGGTATTTTAAATTTTTTATATATTTATTCATTTTGAAGATGTCGTTAAAACTCTTACCAACTAGATAAACATACCTTTTAAATGTGTATATTTGAAATATATTTTAACGTATAAAAATTGCTATATTTTAATTTTAAACATGAAATAAGTTGCATAAAAACAGCTTAATACAAATATTTTTAATCAAAACGTTGAAAAATTTCAGAAAATTAAAAATAACAAAACACAGTCCTTTTATTTAAAAAAAATGCAAGATAATTGTGAGTTCCCTTTTCAACTCGTTCGAACAATCTAATAGTATTATTGTCCCAGCGTCTGGACGATGTAGGCCCTGTGATTGGTCAAATTCAAATTGTGTTTAAATAAGACTTTAAAGATTAAGACACGATTTCATACTGAAATAGAATCGCCACATGTAATACGATATTTCTTCAAAAATATCGTTTCTGCTCATACAATTTTTGGATAATATCGAAGAAAATATGTTTTAGAAAGTTCATGATCCATTGGATTAATTACATTACAGTGAAAAATATCCACAATTACGTGATTACGTTTGACGTTTGACGAAAAAAGCACGCGTTCATTCAACATACACTAGATCTGAATAGCCAGGTACTTCCCCACCATCCTCTTTCCTTTCCCCACTTACCTTCAGCCTCACAACATCCCCCAATTGGGAATGCCATAGTCTCACTGGCTCCAGACGGGAGCAGTTGGGACTCTTGTGAGGTATTCACTATAAAAAAAAAAAAAAAAAAAAAACATGGCCGATACGCACCGTGTCAATAGATAGCCGACAGAGCGCTCCTCTGGCGGTGAAAGAACGAACCGAAAGTGGCTGGCGCGAATATTTAAATATGCAAAATTACTTGACCATTAACAAGCGTTTTATAAAAAGATTTCTTCTGGAAGTTTATTTAAACTTTGCAATGGCATCTATAATATTATTATGCGATCGTCTGGACGGTCTGGGCCCTCTGATTGGTCGAATTCAAATAATTTTACCATAATTTACTCTATGCAAATATTATTTTGGTATTTTGGTTTCTTTTACAAGTAAGGAAATATTAAAAAAAAGGTTATTATAGGTTAGGATAGGCTATGTTGGGTTATGCTAGGTTAGGTTAGATTAGGTTGGATTAGTATAGTTCAAGTTAGTTTATAGATAAGGTTAGATTAAGTTGGATTATTATAGGTTAGGATAAGTCAGGTTATGTTAGGTTAGGTAACGTTAGTTTGGGTTATTATGGGTTAGGTTAGGTTGGGTTATTATAGGTTAGGTTGGATTTGTATAGGTTAGGTTAGGTTAGGATAGGTTAGGTTAGGATTGGTTCGGTTAGGTTAGGTTGGGTTAGGCTAGATTGGATTATTATGGGTTAGGTTAAGATATAGGTTAGGTTAGGTTGGATTATTATAGGTGAGGTAAGCTTAGGTCAGGTTAGATTATTATAGGTTAGGATAGGATATAGCTTAGGTTGGATTATTATAGGTTAGGTTATTTTATTATAGGTGAGGTTAAATAAAATAATAGTCAAAAAATCATTTGTGCTAAGTAGGCACTATTTTGCCGGAATATTGTATTACATTATATTTTTTTTAATTTACGTTTTTCAATTGTCTCTAGCCGCTCATTTCAGGAATACCGACAAAAGAAAATGTCATCAACAGAAATTATTCAGGCTGTCATCCCATACAGCGAAAGCGAATTTTCATTTTACGTAATTAAAAATTAAAAAGCTAAAATTAAAATTTTCCCAAATGCTGTTCGATTCCTTTTATAGTAATTAGGGTAAATCAGAAGGTATTATTTAAAAATATTTCCTATTTTCCGTGTCCAGCGATTCCGAATATTTACCTATATTAATTTACCTTTAGCCATTTAGGCAATTATTCGGGAAAGGTAAAGTTTTACCCGAACAACTGTCATTCTTATTATGCCTAAACGCCTTCCTGTTCCGTGTTTTAACAATATATACTCACCCTCTCTCTGTGAATGACCTAATATCTACCTATTAAATGTAACTGTTGTTAGTATCACTTAAACTGGGCGAAGCCCAAGCAAGTGCCGCCCGCAGGGCCTAGCAGAAAAAAACCCGCGGAGCGGGTTTTTAACTGCTAGATAAACATTATCATAATAACTCCCAAAAAGAAAAACCAAAAAAAACGTATAATAAGGCTTTTATGTTACTAAACAACATTACTTTCATGGAAGTTTTATTAAATTCACGCGCTAAAAGTTAATTAAAAAATAATAAGTCCGAAATAATCTCGCTTTTCCGATGATATAAAACTATATTCACAATATGAAATTATTAATAGATTAAAAGTAACAAAAAATAGCACAAAAATAATAAATATATTAAATTTTACCAATATAATAGTGAATTGGTTATGAAAATATAAATTATTAACTAAAACATGAGTTTAACTGAAGTGCACGGTGCATGCGTGAAATCTGCAAAAAATGCAACATTGCGAGTTCTTCGCATTGCAGTTAGAGATTTTTTTATTGGTAATAATCCGAAAAATAAATTATACAGCCTTTGTACAATGTGTAAAAAAACACCGTTTAACGCAAATATATTATAATACAATAATCGGTTTAACGGATGTAAAGTGGTTTTTTATTAGTAAGGATGTAAGGATATAACAAAACTACTGCCAGTGGGCTTCTCCCATATAATACAAAAATGACAATTCCTTCATCGCTGAGAATGACGAGAGGAGGGTCGGTTAAACAAGATGATGTGATTGATAGTACCGAGTGGTACACTGTACTGTATCCAGTAGTAGTTGTTGTCAGTCAAGGTTCGGGCTGACAGCTGACACCGGTTTGTCAAGGCGGAGGTGTCGCACAGGTCCGGGCGACACACTTGTGGTACACACGGTATCTACTAGGACTCCGAAGAGAGCGAAGGTACTCGGTTAGTATGAATGAGTAAAGAGCGTTATGAAAATAAAGAAACAAGAATTAGGTGACTCCAGTGATGATATGGTGACTTAAATTTTTGTTTAGATAGAATAGAAAACATCGCTTGGTTTCGTAAAATATATCATGTTATTGAAGACTAGTACCTTTAGGTAGGTGTAGTACAAATAATAAATCCATTTTGAAAAGCGATTAAAAGCCAATAGATCAAAATGGGGAGATGTCATCTCCCCGTTCGAACCTCTACCCCAAAACTATAAATACTTAACGAATAGATGATTAGAGAATGTAATCGGAGATAAATCAACTGTAATCTGAATTAAAACAATAACTGAACAAATTAGTGTTTTTCTGCAAGATTACAATTTAATTCTTCTCTTCGGGTTTTTGAATTTAAATGCTTATGGTTAGATTTTAATACTAATTAATGTTTGACTAGTAGTTCTATGAAGAGTAGACTTTGCGTAATGTTGATTATTCCGATTTGAGCGAATGAGCGCGCTCCGGCGGAATAAAAAGGTACTATCAAATACGGCTGCCAAATTTGCAAAGTGGTCGAGTTGAAACAGGACTTCACTACGCCCAGTCAATTAACAGGTTCACTGTCGCTGAATTTTGAGAACGTACACCAACAAAACATGAAGTCCTGATCGGGGACGTTGGCATTGTCTTAATAGGAATGGTCATATCATGACGAGGAAACAAACCTGTAATATTTTTTGTTTATTCTAAATTTAATATTAAAGTAGCAACCTAAAGCCGCCACTTTAAACTCAACGCGAGCGTCTGAAGTCAGGAAACATAAATATGCATTGAAATAAATCCACTATGTTGTGAGGAGAGACGCCTGGCGGAGGTGACACAATCGTTTATTAATAGAAACGCACAATGCGACGTGTCATCAATCCTCAGTCCTCACATCACGCACGCGCACAGATAATGAATTATGCAACGGAAAATATGTTGCCGGATTCGAACGAATTAAAAACCTACCGTCAACCGTGAAATTTGCCGTCCGAAAGATTCGGCAGAAGAGTCAAAGACGAAATATCTACACAATAAACATGTACATTCTTGAGAAATTAAAGTAATATTGTACTTCGTTCTTTTTTATGCGAGTACCCCAAAAGAGTCTGGAGCCAGTGAAAGCAGTGGGGAGGGGAAGGAAATGGGAATGAGAAACGTGGGAAAGCTCCTCTTTATTTAGATCTGGTAACCAAACACGGCTAAAGTCATTCCAAGCAATGTTTCGATTCTGAATGGTGGCCTTCACCAGGACGATACGGAAAGTATGCCGCAAATTTACTATTTATGTATATTAAATTTACTATTAGTGTATTTTAAATTTTCTGTTTATATATATTTAATATACTATTATGTATATTAAATTTACTATTTATGTATATTACATTTACTATTTATGTATATTACATTTACTATTTATGTATACTAAATTTACTATTTATGTATATTAAATTTACTATTATTTAATTATTCACAAATTTTAGGAAAATCGACAGTTTACATTTTATCCAGTTGTACATGTGTACTATCAATACAGCAAGAATAAACCAGTTTTTGATTTCCTCCTTGTGACTTGTGAGACAAATGAGTATTGCTAATTTGTTAACAATCTCTTTATTGGTAATCGGGTTAAAACGGGATTGCAGGCCCTTAACGAATGACTTAAAAGGTTTCCTGATTTTACTTTTAGTAAAATACGAATATATTATTACGATGTCGGAACACGGGTTCATAAAAATTTTAATATTTTCGCTTTTCGTCATTATATACTATCAAGACAAATGCAGGTGCATGAACACGTGTTTCGACATGAATTTAATAAAAGTTTATGAGGAAAACGGCTTGCAATTTCAATTCTTAAGAAATTTGCAGTACTAATTTTTCGACGTGTATAAGAAAACCTGAAAATAAAATTTATAAGATAATTTTATAAAACATAAAATCGCTCAAGAAAAGTAAGAAAAACATTTACTTTATGATGCTTATTCCAGTGGTAATTGAAGATGTCATATCTATATGTTGAATGAATAAATTATAAATAACGTAAGTAAATCAAATAAAATTTACTTGCGCACATTAAGATTTGAAAACGATTCACAGAGCCACCGGATTCGAGCTAAGGATCGTACAATGCAGTCCGTCCGAAATTCGCACATTTGTTCAGAACAGAATCGATATGCGTGTTGTATCAGGGTGTTGAGAATGTTGGTATTCGACATAATTCAACAAAGATTTTCTAAAGTGGTAGTCAATTAATCGTTATTATATTTTTAAGTTATTACCGCGCAAGAGTCCCAATGCACAGAATCAGTGGGATTGTGGTATCCCCTACACTGTGTGTGTTTTAGGCTGAAGGAAGCGGAGAGGAGAAAAAGACGGGAAAGAAGAAAGAGGAAGCTTGGGAAGCACCTGGCTCTTCAGATCTGGTAAAATTAGTAGTAAAATTTTTATGAAATTTGGATATGTGATATAAAAGTAGGCCATTTTTTTAATTATGAAAAAATATTGAGTGTTGCGGTAATTCGAAGAAATAATTTTAAATGAGTACTTAAAAAATAGTTTATTTAATATTAAATCGCAGTCAATTCTATATTAGAAATGACGCAAGGTTATTAAACAATATTTAGCTCCTATACATTATGTTAACGATCATAATTATTCAAAAACAACTTACCCGATTGCCGTATTTAGCCTAACGTAGAAGGAGTCTACCTTGGAACTAAACGTAATTCATTTTGCCTGTTTTGGCTGATGCTGACGATAAAGTAAGACTTTTTAAGGCACTAAATATGACTGGCAAGTTGGCTGTTTTGTTTCCGCAATGTTTCCGCAACGTTGCGTTTCCTTTCCACAACATCAGCGTTGGGTTAAAGCAACTTCACTTTTTGATTTTGAATTTGAATTGTGGTCTATCGCCAAAACGATAGTGAGAATATCGACATTACTGGAACGAACTGAAAATGTACCAACTATACTTTATTTTGAATACGTTTGACAAGCCATATTGGTTTAGAACCTCTCTGCCACGGAGTTTGCGTAAGCTTCTCCTGGATTTATCCATCAGCCTTTATTCCTGTAATTCTACTTGCAAATTTAACATCCTTTAGGAAGAAATTCGGGTGCTTAAATGGCTGCTGAACGGCCTTATAAATAATTCAGAGTTACTTTAAAACATGTTTCATATTCTTGATAATTTCACCAGAGCACGAAGACATAAGTTATTCATTATTTCAATATGCAGAACTAATCTTACATTAAGGCTGTGTGTCTTAGAAGATTGATTGCTTTGTTTAATAAACATCCAAAATATATAAAAAGACATTTCAATCTTAAATATTATATTAAATGTTACAAATATATTATGATTACCTATCATATTTATGATTATTTATTATCTTGAATAGTTAAATAAGGCGAGATTCTACATAGGGAATATATTAACAAACCATTTTTAAAAACTATTAACAAATCCGATTTCTTCGTTTTATCTGTGAGGTTTCTAGGCAACTTGTTTAAGTGTATCTAGTATATTGACTACAGAACTTCTAGTAATCATAAAACGAGTGACCATTTTCACGAAGGTTTCAGTGAGATTCTTTTCCCTATAAACCCATCCAGCATGTGAGTTCAACACAATCCCTTGCCGCTGGGTCAACCCAAATTTAACCTTGTGCATTGCTGATAATTCGATTAGTTCGATAATGTTTGAGTGTGGGATTCCCTACACCCAATCCCATCCCCGATATCCTTAAAACATAATCAGTTCTTGATTTAAATCAAAGATGTAGGTATAAGGAGAAATTTTCAAGTCACGTTAGAGCACCGTCGCATGCAAAAAGTAACCTTCCGCAAACTGGTTTAGTTCTTAATTTCAATTCAAATGTAATGTGATAGCAATAAATTGATTAGTCACTACATAAATGATCTGCATCAGTACAAAAGTTGATCAGTACTGACAGCTGTCACATTAAAAACTGTAAAAATAACAGAAATACTTGCAGAACTTAATAATTATTATAACATTATTAAATTTGATTTATCTTAAATTTATTTAAAAAAAAAAAAAAAAATAAAAAAAAAAAATAAAAAAAAAAAATAAAAAAAAAATAAAAAAAAAAAAAGTACTTGACAATATGAAATAAAGCGATGAAGAATAAACGAACTTGACACCGTTGTGGTGATGCATTAAAAGTAATGCAATCTGCATTAAAGTTGTCAATGCAGTGTCGTCTTCGTCTGTAAAAGAGATCATATAATGTAAGCAATGAACGTCGCAAACATCAATTCGTGTACGTTTCAGATAAGTACACAATGCGAGACCGAATCCATTCTATGAGCAGTTTTGTGAGGCGATAGCAAATCTGTATTGTGATGATGGCGTAATGAAGTCTGACCTTTTATTCGGATTAGTCATTAAATGTCTTCATTCCGTTTATACAATGATGTAAATAATAATCGACTTTAGCGGTAAAGATAATGTTTCGCAAATTGAGTTTTGAAAATGTTGGAAATAAATATTTAATAAGTTTAGAAAAGCTTCTCGTTGTACTTATTATTGATGACGGCTATTGAAAGTACCAGGAAAAAATATTATTCAAATAAATGAAAGCCTTATAGCAAAGTCTCAAGCGGAAAAAGATTCATATTTTATTTTCTTTAAAAGAAAGACAAATAACTTACTACTACCATTATCATAAGCGGAAATTGTTGCTTGTGCAATGGTGAAAGATTTGGCAGAGGAATTTATTTATTTGTTTGAACCTCAAAAGCGTTTTTCTTAAGATATATGTCGCCGAACGCACTCGTATTGCAGATCTACATAAGTAGGGTTTACACGTATTTTAACTACGCCTGTCTCACTAGGAATGTCCTGTGAGGAGTAGTTTATAAATATTTGAAAGAACTTTTAAGGAAGTTAGTAAAGGTGTAAGTTGACTAATTATTGCACGACCTTTGTTGATGATCCAATGTTTAACCAATTTGAATATTTGACAAGTCGTAAATATTTCACCATTAAATGAAGATATAATATATCTCGAAGCCACCTAGTAAAAAATTTTGTATTGAACAATACTTTTCCAACAAATATAAAGTTAGTTTTCTTCAGGTGAAAAAATCAAAAAGCAATAATTATTTAATAAAATACTATTTTTTATTGAATTATTTGGCGGTTAAATAAGCACTGTGGTTCGGTGCACCTGACCGACAATCAGAAGTGCGGGTTTAATTCCCGTAGGCGGAATTTATTTTTTCTCGGAAGATTTTTCAATTTATATTTGTGTTTCAGGCTAATAATTTGTTATCCTTTGTGCTTTGCATAAAACCTTGTCTTTTAAACAAATGTTTACTTTTAATAAATTAAACCCATATCTAATAAACTAATAAAACCAACGCCATGGATCTCCCCGGGACTAGTCAAATCGATCCACAAAAGAAACCAACTGCATGAAAAGGCGCAAACGTACCCAGAGAATTTGTTATTACAAGTTTATTGTAAAAAGTATAGGAATTTGTGTAAGAATTTAATTAAATCAGCGAAAGAAACTTTTTATAAAAAAATCATTTACGAAAACAACTGTTCTCCAAAACATTTTTGGGAATCGTTTCGTCAAATAACCAAATCTAAAATTAACAAATCTTCAGAAATTAAATCTCTATACATCAACAACTCAAAATCTCAAGTCCCAAAAAACATGGCAAATTATGCCAATAATTATTTCACATCTGTGGGAGATACACTTGCGAAAAAAATTCTCGATAAATGTATGACAACAGAAACCGATCTAGCCAATTTATCTATCCCTAATCTCAGTCACAAAATAGAATCAATCCAAACATCACCAAATGAAGTCATGAAGATAATTGACGACCTCAAATCTTCAAAAGCAAGTGGTCCAGATAAAATTTCATCAAATCTGCTAAAAATCATTAAATCATACATAGCTATACCCATTGCATTCATTTCTAATCTAAGCTTTAAAGCGGGGAAATTCTCTAACCATTTGAAACACTCAACAGTTATATTACTACACAAAAATGGGGACTATGTGGAGAATGTGTGGACAGTACTAAATATCTAGGAATTATCATAGATAAATTTCTTGGATCTAGCCAAAGCATTTGACACTATTTCACACAAAATTCTGCTGAGCAAACTACAGAGAATCGGTATCCAGGGGCAACTTTTAAAATGGTTGGTCAGCTACCTAGAAAATAGGAGCCAAAGAGTGGAAATTAACGGTACTCTAAGCGATCCAGCAGATATAAAATTCGGTGTACCTCAAGGAAGTACGTTAGGACCTCTTTTGTTTAATGTTTATATAAATGAGTTATGTAATAGTTCCTTTGCAGACCATATTATTACCTTTGCAGATGATACAGTATTATTATTTGAAGGAAAAACCTGGGAAAAAACTCACAGTAAAGCAGAAATTGTCATTAACAAAGTCAAAAAGTGGCTAGACAGCAATCTCCTCACTCTAAATTCATCTGCTTCAGCGCAACTCAAGCGGGTCAACCTAAAGAGATGCATAACATTTTTGTACACCATTGCAATGCCATAAATGTATGTAAATGTAGTACCTTAGAATGTGTGGACAGTACTAAATATCTAGGAATTATCATAGACAAATTTCTGAGGTGGGATAAACATATAGACTTAACTTCCTCAAAAGTCAGGAAACTTACACATCTTTTCAGGGCTATTAGAAATATTCTCTGCATTAAAGACATGAAAAGAATTTACTTTGCCATGTGTAATTCCTTATTAGATTATGCTTCCTTAGGTTGGGGAGGTTGTACTAAAACAATACTTGATCCCTTAGCAAAAGCTCAGAAATCACTTCTTAAAGTTATACTTAAAAAACCGTTCAGATACCCTAGTGATTCATTGTTTGAAGAGTTTGGTGTTCTAGATGTAAGGCAATTATACATGAGGAAAATCATATTACATACCCAAAGAACGCGTCACCAATACACTTCCGTACTTCATTATCACGATACTAGACATGCTAAGAGGAACCCAGTTGTTCCTCCCACCACTTCTTCATCCTTAGCTCAAAGACAATTCTCATACTTAGGCCCTAAATTGCTTAATCTTATTCCCGATGCATGGAAATCAAAAAGTGCTAACATTCTCCGAAATCTGGTAAATAATTGGCTTCTGATCTTGGGGAGAGATGAATGCGAAAATATGCTAATTAACAGTCATTAACTTGCTTTTCTTAAATGTCGTTTTTTCGAACTACCCTGTATTTTATTTTGTGTATATATATATATATACATGTATAACAGTAAATTTATGTGTTTACCATTGTAAATTTAAAATCTGCTTATAACCTTTCTTTACATCTTTTTATTTTATTTTTCCTTTTTTTAATTTCTCAACTCTCTTTTAAATTTTAAATATTAATTTCATCTAAATAAAAAGTAAAATTTCAATTTTATAAACTCATAAGTCAATAATTTTTTACTATATTGTTATTTTGTATTATCATATTTGAATATTCTTTTAGTCTATTCTCTACGTTTATATTATTTAAAATACAAGTTAGCAACTTCTTATATCAACCAAGAAAACTTTTCATATTATTTATAAAGTGCAATAACTAAGTAAAAGTCAAGACACTAGACTAAACATGAATCGCTTTTAATAAATATGCCTATTTCTGACTGTCCTAAAACAGGTTATCTCCTAGTTGGACAGCCAAAGATCACTGTAATTAGTCATGTTTAAAAAAAAAATAAAAATAAAAAAATAAAATGGCAACATTTTACTTGCGCCAGGCGTCGTTTGACTCAGAGCAGGCCCTGGTCGCAATGTACTTGATATTTCTTTGTTCCAATTGTGTATTTGGATAAATGACGCCATGGTGGGAACCAGACGCGTTTGTCAACTACTGACCTACTGTCGGTCGATTAGAACTTTTTAAAAATCGTGGTTACCTCAAAGGACAGTCAGTATTAGGCATTCCCAATCAGGGACTACATTAATATACAGGGTGTATCGGCACGTACCCGACAAACTTTAACCAGCTATTCCTTGGCACATTTGGAGTAAAAAATGTTACGGGCACTTTGCTGTATGGTAACATTTTTTTTTAATAAAAAAATTATTATTCATATTTTCACCACATGTCAATATTTTGTTCGAGTTTCGTTGAATAATGTACGTACGACCTACGTTGGCGCGCTTTTACAATAACAACGAAATGGCACGGCACCATTCGTCTCATTTTTAACTATTATTATTTAGTGTGTACGAAAGAGCGAGGACACTTTCTGACACACTTGCTAATAACAGCTGTTGAACACGAGAAACAATGCAAATGACAGTGACGGAGTGTGGATTTTTTTATTTATTTTTTGTTTTTAATGGAAAAAAAATGTTACCGGACAATGTTAGCGCCCATAACATTTTTTACTCCAAATGTGCTAAGGAATAGCTGGTTAAAGTTTGTCGGGTACTTGCCGATACACCCTGTATAGCCACTCAAAGTATCTGCGCATAGTAAGTCACCAATTTTATAAATTTTTAGGTAGGCAGTATCGATCAGTGTTACATGCAAATCTACGCATCACGGCTTCCGATACCGTTCCGTGCCTTGAATGAGTAATAACCTAATAACCCTACCCCTTTGGGCCGAGTAGGCACAGAATAGTTAGTCCATACAAATCGTATTGTGCAGCCGCACGCTCGGAATGCATCACCAACGTGTGAGGTTTACCTTCATGGACATACTGATCCCACTTCGTAATGTAAACATCCAACTATCAACAGGATACGGTGACCAAAAGCATCGCTTTAACCGAATGATTTAATGTCATGAATTATTGATGAAATCTTTCATTTTGGTTTCAAGAAATGTCAGTGATTGAATGCACGGTAAGGTCCCCAAGCAACAATAATTGCAATGTGGTTTCTTATCTTAACTATGGACAGCAGAAATCCCGAGAACTCTAATTGTATAAAGCAGCAAAAATGTTAAAACGTTGAAATCTGGCGTCATGAAATTTAATTTATTTTTCTGAATTATATTTCTAGACGCAATGCTTTGATGTCGAGACGAGAATTAAGGCGATGCACTACGTCGTGCAATATTTTGAATAGAGCCGCTATCAATAACACACCTTACGTAGATGGCAATAAGGCTTAAATTCCCGCTTAACACCATCCACCTGTTTTGATTTATGCAAGAAAAAAACATGGCCAAAAAGGGCCTTTTATTTTATTTTGTGGATGTTCAGGCACAAATATTTAAATGTTTTTCGATCATTTTATAAATAACTTAATTTTCCACATTATACAATAAAACCATAACCGAAAATGGGTTCGTAAGTAGGAGATTTTGAACTTTAAAGCAGTTTTCATAGGATTTCATAGTTTGCATATTTTATTTTTTTTCTGGGCTAATAAAAAGACTTATCTAAAAAATACTCGATTATTTCAGAGGCCAGGATGTATTCTAAAACACATGATTTTGTATTACTACGTAGTGCATCGCCTTAACGCTGAAACAACAAAGAATTAAACAAGTCGCACAAGTATGGGCGCAACGCGTGGCTACTGGTATCATATGTGCAAGTTCCACTCTCATGCACCCCCAATTTTTTTTAATTGACCTGGACCCCTTGCTCTTTGAGAATGACTGCTCTAAACACTAATAAGAACAAACTTTGAAGAAAAAAAACTTTGAAAACAAATTATCAGCGATATCGGTCGACTACTTTTAGAGTTTTGCGAGCAAAAACATACGCAGACTGATTTTTTTTACATAAAAAATTTTGTCTGTTCAGCAGATAAATAACATTATTACAACGAAGAAAAAAATTGTACAAAACATCGACAGATTCCGAATAAGCAGTGATTTACGTGAACAAATAACATATTTATTAAACGCTGTGTGCCTAGGATATGTTGCAAGCTTTGGGTGATCTCACACACGACGTGAATATTAAATCCGAGCTACACGTGGGATGAAATGCCCATACACGTATACGGTACATATTATTATAGTTACAGGTAGCAGGTACAATCATTGTACTAAATGAAACAGGGGACATTACGAAATACCGGGAGAATCGCCTTGGGAGAATCCGAACGGTAGTACATTGTTCATAATCTTGTTTTAATTAGAGACCCATGTCAAAGCAATATAAATTGCAATAGGAAACTCACAACAGTTTATGAGAAGGAACTTTAATGTTCAAAGGTTTCCTGGATACCGACATAATATGATTGTACTTGTAGTTTAATATAGTCCCGCCGCTTAGAGCTCCGTCGTAACCTCTCCACTGTTAAATGGGTCTTTTATGAGAAAATTTATGGAGTTGTACCGACCTAGCTGCTTCCCGGAATCGTTTTTCTTATTGATAGACTGAAAATAAGGAACCAACAATATGGTTTCTTTTCTTATATTTTTCAGTTCTGAAAGTTTAAACCTCTCTAGATAAGGATGAAAATGATTTTTCGACGAGAAAATATGACAAATATCTGCTGAGAAATTCAGACAGAAAATGCTGGGTACTAATTTCACAAAGTCAGATCACACCGTGCCGAGAATTTTTTTTACATAATATAACAATTTATTAGAGTTCTCTCGACTGCCATACTAGGCTCTTGCTCGTGTCATGGTAGTCATACATAGATTATATAGTGCTATAACTATGATAATATATTATGTAAAAACAAAATTTATTAATAATCACCAAAATGAAAATGAAAGTGAGTGATTAACAAAGATTTTTTTTTAATATATCCGAAAACCTTTTATTTTATATAAGATAAAAATACTACAAATTGTACAAAAATTATAATGTAGGTTAATCATAATACATATCTAGAAGAATATGCTTATATTGTTTATGGTCACAACACATTGTCACATATCAATTTAGCGATATGAAAGAAATAAAAAAAGCTATGGAAATATTCTATACCTACCATCGAATTATTCGAGTGTCTACTTAAAAAGCAATTTATAGTTATTATGTAGGTACATTGTTTTTAACGACTGACATAATGTAATATTTATGATATTGCAACATCAAAACAATCAAGCGCGGAAACGAATGAAAAATAATAAATAAAGTACAAGGAATAATATAAACATGGCCCCACTAACGAAAGAATAACGATATTAATAATTCTTTCGGTATACCCAATTATATTACAAACAAACAGTTACTGACACTTGAGCCAAAAAGCAGAATGTTTGATTCGATGTAATTTATTTTTTAACTTAACATCAATAATAAAACAAAACAAAATTATGGGTGGACATAATATTAGGTGTTGAAGTAGGGGTGGAGGCGTGGTGACTAGGGATTACCGAATATTGGGGGGAGGAGATAGAACGGACAGTGAATAAGAACATATCTAATATGGGGCAGCAAGCTAGTATTTTTGATTGGAATTTATTGGACTCATATTTTACTCAAATTCAAACGAAAAATCTTTTAAAGGTCACCACTGCCCACTTAATCCAGTAATAACCCAACACTCCACCCCGAACTGTACAAACCTTACTGATTTTTTATTTTTATGTGTGACGGTCTATCAATTCTATCTATCCCTGCAGCCTGCAGGAACATGACATGTTGGTAAGTAATTAAGCTAGCCTTAACTAATATGCAAACTGTAACATGCGCAAGAATAATTATACCACTTGCAAAAATAAATTTATCACACTAATACGAACACCAAAGTAGTTTATTCAAGGTTGGTCGTATTCGTATCTATTGAAACGTCAATAATAATAAACTTATAGTCAAGCGTATGAATTTATGGACTAACCTCGCGCCACATTAAACTACTGAGAGTTCTGGCGTAGTCATTTGCCGGGGATTTTTGGAAGTGGACTCCTGTGTTGTTTTTAGAGCCCTAGGAGGAAGAAAGTGGGTCGTAAATAAACTTACGGAACTTACTGTAAAAGGCTTAAATACTGTGATTTATTACCTTGTTATGGTATTAATAATAATTACGCTCTAACAAAATGCCCGGAATGGGACAATATTGTAACGTTAACGTTCAGATCACACGAAGCTTATTGAGCCGAGAATATTGGCAAAAGTGTAATATGCCCATTACGAAATTATTGGAAAATATGGTTAATATGGAGGCATGCCAAAATAAAACTGACATAAGTACATCGTAGTCGTTTAAGTCAGAGCTACCCAAACCTATTGGATCGCCACAGTATTTTCGATACATTTTTCATCAGAACACTCTCAACTGCCTTTTCGAATAAAATTAGCAATAATTTGAAGTTTCTCCATAAGTCGTCAGAAACTAAATTTATGTAATTAAAAAAATTAAAATCGGTCGCTTACTTAAAGAATATGAAATAGAATAGAAAAACCATTTAGGTCCGACCGAGAACTGAACGAAAAGAACTGAGGGAATTATTGACTAATACAGCCACCGAAACGCTTTTCAATTGTGTGATTTATTTCAATTAAATAACGTATTTCTGGAAAATCATCATTGGCTGAACATAGAAAAGTCCTGTTTCAACTCGACCACGGGTCCGGTCCGGTCAATCCTGTCAAGATGGAAAGCCGTGTTTGATAGTATCTTTTGATTCCGCCAGAGCTCGTCCATGCGCCGTGGTGCACGAGCTGAGAAATCGGAATCATCCACATTACATGAAGTCATGAAGAACAATTCATAAAACTACTAGTGATAATAATTTCTAATCGGAAAGATTTTGTAGCCCGTTGAAGCATAATTTAATGGGTCATAAATAAGACACTTGCGATGGTGTATAAATGTATATTTGAAGGCAATTAGACGAATGTCGAAACAAATTTTTTTCAGTGCTTTCTTGGATCCTTCGGAGTCCCACGGAAAGTTATCGCTAACTTTGAGAATCACCGATTTAAGCAAATCTTTGTAAACTTTAAAACATTGTAATCTACTGCGATTTTTTGAAAAAAAGGCAATTCATTCGAAGTTGGATATTTTATCTATTATATGTATATTTGAAGGCAATTAGAAGAATGTAGAAACAAATGATAAATCAGGACACAATTTTTTTCAGTGCTTTCTTGAATCTTTCGAAGTCCCACGGAAAATTATAGCTAACTTTGAGAATCACCGATTCAAGCAAATGTTTCTAAACTTTAACACATTGTAATCTACTGCGATTTTGACAAAAAGGCAATTCATTAGAAGTTGGATATTTATCTATCAGCCTTCGGGTGTGTTCAAAGTTCTCCTGACGGGAACACGAAGGTCGGTTAGCGGTTGTTTTCTACTAAAAATGTACAGAATGGTGTAACATTGACTGGCAGGCCCGATTTGGATCGAAAACCAGCCACATTTTCCGTTTAAGCCGAGAACATGGCAATTATTATTTTCGTTCCATATATTATCTGATAACTATAATTTATAACGCATTTGGCAACCTGTTTGAATGAATAATTTATTCAGTGAAGTTCGTCGAGTTGACGGCGCTGATAGGAGAATTTTCTGGGTTGAATAATGGTTTAAATTTGCCGTTGATCAGTGTTGACAGCAATCACACGAACTTTTGACTTTTGAGTAAAATAATGGTAGCATAAGTGTGTTAAAAAATATGTTATAGACCTGGGTTTTGTACAATTGTTTGCATTTTTACCGATTTACGTTCGTGTTGAAAAAGAAAACCAGCTGTGAGTAGATATCGAACTCGACCCGTCCGACTGCATAGGTACCCACCGAACGACGGAAAACCTGCACTCCCTTGACGCACAAGTGGGTGGAAGAGTAATTGGGGAACGTCTCAGAAAGACCAACCTGATGTTGGGGTACCCTTTGAGACCATGTGTAGTATTGCGTAGGTATTTACCTGAAACAAAAAGAAAATTTAAAATTAGCAAACTAAGTATTATTCAACGTAATAATAAATGTACAGGTATATTTTTTTAAACAATTTATTAATTTTAATAACTCTGCTGCATGATAAGGATAAAAAAATATATGTACTGAGAATTGTGATAAAATGGAAGCAGTAAGAAACAAATCATGATCAATAAATACTAGTGTGAACTCCTCATCTTCTGGCTCCGATTGGATGATATTTTGATCATCATTACAATCCGACCGAGCTTCAAAATTAATAATGTTTCTGAAACACTCTGAACTTTGAAATGTTAAAAACTTAATTAACTTAACTTAGCTAATCCAAGTAGATTGTTATTTTTTGCAGGTTCAATTCTTCCATTTTCGGAGATTTATCACACCAGGTTCAGTTTAAATCTATCAAACATTACGTTAAATGGTTGGATGCATATATTTCGCCAACTGCATTCAATATTATGACAGAATATTTTAGAATTTTACTAAAAAATTTCGTCCACTTGCGTATTTGCTGGCGTTTATTGGGAACAAAACCGTAAAATTCATTATTTATTGAAGAATTATCACCACTTCCTGAACTGTCTCTGAAATCCGACGCCATTTTGAATGACATTAAACATTCTATGCAAGAACAGCTTACTGACCGGACACAGCAGTCTTACGCAGCCATCTTGTGGTATTTTAAAACTTTGTTCAACTATTATGAATAAGAAGGAACCGTAAAACACGATAATCCATTTTACTAAAAAAACAGCGTATAATCCTGTGCGCTCCTATTGCACACATTCAATTACGAAGCATTTTTTTTTATTTGGTTTAGGTCGTTAGATTAAGATATCACCGACTTCTTTGTCCGACTGGTTCCGGGGATTTGGATTAGAATTTAATGCCCTCACCCCAATAAACGAAACTCGGTAACATAAAACGGAAATGGAATGTCCATCTAAAAATTAACCCAGTGCGTCGTTAGAGAACCACCAACAAATGACTATAAATATGTCGTAAATTATTATCACATATGGAAACCATGAAACCGAATAGGCATCGTATCCTATGCAATTGTTTCAACGTGTATTTTAATGGCGCCATTAACAATTTACTGTTTGAAAACAGCGATAGGCGCGAACCCATCTTTACAAAATCATAATTTGAATCGCGAATACCAAATGAGCCCAAAACAGATTGACGCCATTTATATTTTGTAGAGAGCACCATATTCAAATGAGAGAAACATGAACACTTAGGAACCTTTGTACGTAGGTACTTGTTTTACAAATCACTATGCAAATAATAAGTTCTTAGTAAGACTTATTGCCAGACTCCTAAAAACATTAAATGAATAAACACAACGATACCTACGCAGATTTCATCCAATTTGGGAAAAAGTTTCACCGCAAAAAGGCCACAGGACTACTGTGTCTTCTGTAAGTATTATTGGCTAGTAAATGACCCAATCTGAATGAGGCCTATCGTCTAGCATGTTGCAACGCTTAGCAAGAAAAATTAACATGTTACTAATTGATTGAATTTCGTGTGAACTAACTTTTTGGTGGAGACACATTACACTATACGCATCAAAGCGTTATATATAACACCATATCGCTCGCCATACAATCCCATATAGACCTTTTGACTTTTGAAATATTGGCATATAGAGCTCCGGGCCAAAAAGGCCCCTTTCTCTTTCATCATGATTTTAAAATTGGTTGTAGGATAAATTTTAATTTAATTTTGGTTGTGTTTTTAAAATATTTTTGCAAGGAAACATGGCTGCAATATGGGGGATTTAAGGTTTACGGAGGATTTGTTTGGGTTTTTTAAAGGTAGTTATTTCATTTACATCGTACTGTGCGAGGCAGTTGATGGACGCGTTTTCATGGGTGGGAAGGCCCGCATAAAAAGATTCCGCGAGACTTAAGATGTGATCTTTAAGGAGGGGAACTTCAGAGTCTCGGTGTAGTTGAGCAACCCTCATCCATCTAGGAGCTCCCAGGGCAATGCGTATGGCTTTGTTTTGAAATGTTTGTAGTCTTTTTAACTGAGGCTCTGAAGCGTAGGCCCAGATAGGGCTAGCGTAAGTGAGTTTAGGTCTTATAGTGGATTTAAATATTAGTAGTTTGTTCCTTGGAGATAATTTTTTGTTATTTTTAGATATCATGGGATAAAGGGCTGCAAGAGTTCTATTGGCTGAATTTAGAGTTTCTGTTATATGCTTTTTCCAAGTTAATCTGCTGTCTAGAGTTATTCCGAGGTATTTAATGTTTTTTTTCCAAGGTACGTTTTCGCCGAACAAGTGGATGTTAGGGGGTCGTTTAGGGCGTCTACGGGAGAAAACACAAGCGGCGCTTTTTGAGGGATTGATGCTAATTCGCCATTGTTTAAAAAATGATTCTAGTTTCGACGCGTGGTCTTGGACGCGTCGTGTAGCGGTCATTTCGCTTACTGAAGTCGACATGACTTCAGTGTCGTCTGCAAATTTGCCTATTTTGGTTTTTTTGGTGCGAAAGTTATGGATGCTGGGGCGGGGGATATCGCTTAGGTATATATTGAAAAGAGCTGGCGAGAGAATAGAGCCTTGAGGGACACCTGCTCTTAGCGATCTCACTGTGGAAAAAATTCCATCTAATTTGATTCTAAATTTACGGTCTTTAATAAAATTAGCTATGAGTTGAAGCATTGAAAGGGGGATACCGAGGAGGTACATTTTATAAATGAGACCTCTGTGCCAGACTTTATCGAATGCTTTGCAGACGTCTAGGGAGAGGACTACAGTGTGTTGGCGAGAGTTGAATCCGTTTGTAATTTGTTCGACCACCCGCAGAAGTTGGTGGAGATTTGAGTGGCCCGATCGAAAGCCGTGTTGAAAGTCGGGGATGATTTTTAAATCGTCGACTATTTTTTTCAGTCTAGCGAGGATTAACTTTTCAAGAATTTTACCTGCACTGGGAAGCAGGCTTATCGGTCGGTGGTTTATGGCCTGAAGGGGGTCTTTACCAGGTTTTGGGATAAGGATAACGTCTGCAGTTTTGTAGTCTTTTGGGAATAAACGAAGTCTAAAGGATGCGTTGCTGATGGCTGTGAAAGAGCAAATGGCTTTGGAGGGGAGGCATTTTAAAATTTTATTTGATATTTAGTCGGGACCGGGAGATTTTTTTGTTTTCAAGGATTTTATAATTTTAGAAATTTCTTGAGGGGTTGTAAACGGGATTGGATTGTCTGTGGGGGTTTCTGTCAGGATGGATGAGACTGTTGATTCTACTGTTGAAACGAATTGAGGGTCATCGTAGGTCGTGGTCGGGGAAAATTGTTCTTCGAGACTGTCGGCAAAAGTCTCGGCTTTGTCTCTAGAGGAATACACTGTGCCTTTTGGGCCCGTAAGGGGACTTATTCTGGCCGGGGGTTTTCTAAGGGTTTTGGAGAGTTTCCAAAAGGCTGTTCTGTCGTCGTCGAGAGTGGAGATGAAGTCGTGCCACTGTTCGTCTCTGTATTTTTGGAGTTCGACTTTTACTTGGTGAGAGAGACGATTCATACGAATGCGATCGATCGGGTTAGAGAATCTTTGCCATTCCTTTCGGGCGAAGTTTTTTTCTCTTATAAGTTCTTTCAGTTCTGCGGGAAGGTCGGGTCTGTGTTTATCATTCGCGACTTCGACGGTGGCAAGGTCTACGGCTGATTTTATATCGTTAGTGAAATTTTTAGTGGCTAAATTGAGGCTTTCTTCGTCGGTAATTGATGTTTGAACTTTGACTGATTCTAATAGTTTGGGGAGTTTTTGCCATTGAATTTTTTTACGTGTAGATCTATGAGAAGGTACTGAAGGTAGGGAGCCGTCAGATAAAAACAAGAGTATAGGATCGTGGTCAGAAGATAGTTTTTTAACAGTTTGAAGGGTGTAGAGCAAGGGGCAATTTTTCATTATTATTATATCTAAGACGTCTGGGTCGTGATTTGCGTTTTTGGGGAAAAATGTGGGAATATCGGGGGCAGATACTATAAGTGATTTGTCGGCTACGTAATTAAAAAGAATTCTGCCCTTAGTGTTAGTGGTTCGGGAATGCCAAGAGCCGTGTTTTGAATTTAAATCGCCTGCAATTATTGTGGGTAAGGAGTTATCAAAGAGTTTGTCGAGGTCCGGGGCAGTGAATTTTCTTTTGGGGGGGGGCATATAGACCTGTCACACCTGACAGATGCTGTGTTATAAATGTTGGAGTGGCGACGATGATACGCCGTGATCTGCTAGCCAGGCGATATATATCAGGAGAAGGGGTCAGGTCAATTTACGGAGCGCCGTGATCACGCGGTTGTCATCTATCAAGGTGACAGATCCCCTACAAAGGAATGATATTCCGCCGCAGTTCCAAAATTGATCTGACCCCCTCTTCGGATTATAGCGTAGTGTGAAATCTCAACATATAATCTGTCTAGGCCACTCCCAAATAAGCGTTGATGCGTATAGCGTAATGTGTCTTGTTTTCACCTCTGACCTAGATAAATATATTCTAGCATAAGTTGAAATGTACACCAGTCCAAAGAAAGTTAGTAGCAGGGTGAAAGTCCGATCTAAAAGCAGTGGAAAAGTTAGAAATATTTTTAATCTTAATATTAGAGTAAGTACCTACTACTTGGACATTTCGTGTACTATTTTTATCCACCCTTTTTAAAACGACATTTTGATAAAGTTATTTTAACATGAAGTTATTTGAAGAAATTAAACACAAATGACTGTATTGCTTAGCTAGGGACTAAGTTTTAATAAAACGCTTGTAGGCACCTTTATCGATGTAAACATATAAAATCACTGTCCTTTTTCAATTCACTTAACAATTTTTTACGTATACAAGATTATCAGGAGAAAAACACAGAAACCTACCTACACGTAGTCACCTAGGTAGAAAACGTGAGTCGCACCAAAACCTTCCTACATGGATGCAAGGATTTTGTTATTGTTTCAAAAACAAAATAAGTATTCTGACATTAATTTATTATTTTTTATTAAAGGTAAACTTATGTTTACAAGGTAAGGTTATATGCAAAGCACAAAGGATAAAAAATAATTATTAGCCTGAAATACAAATGTAAATTGAAAAATCTTCCGTGAAAAAATAAATGCCGCCGACGGGAATTGAACCCGCACCTACTGTTTTACGCTCAGGTGCTACACTTACTGTGCTACGTTAGCTTATTTTTAACCACCATATAATTTGAAAAAATACTATTCAACATTACTTTTTGATTTTTTTCACCTGAAGAAAATTAAGTTTATGTTAGAAAAGTATTGTTAATTTTTTTATTAGGTGGCGTCGAGATATACCTATTTTATCTTTATTTAATGGTTTAATTTAATTCATTTTGACTTGTCAAATATTATTATTTTTTTATGCAAAGGATAACATAATTCTTATAAGCAATTATTATTAGCCTGAAACACAAATATAAATTGGTAAAATCTTCCCAGAAAAAAATTATACCGCCGACGGCGATTGTTGAATAAAATAACGGTAAGCAATAAAAGTAAGTAATCAGCAATAAAATGACGGTAATTGTTGAAAAACATGCTAGTATTTATTGAATTATTTGGCAGTTAAAAATAAAACGACGTAGCACAGTGGTTCCGTGCACCTGACCGGCAATCAGAGGTGCAGTTTCAATTCATTATTTAATTTTTTCTCGGTAGATTTTTTAAATTAATATTTGTGTTTCTGGCTAGTAATTATTGTTATAGTAATTTATTATTGTGCAGTTGAACTAACCATGAAGTGCATTTTAGAGTTTGGTTTATTTTTTGCTTCACAACTTTAGATATTAATATGTAACTGCATATTTCAGTAAAATTTACTGTTCTTAATAACATACCGTACTTTGGTACATCAAAAAAGCGGTGAGAATTTTTTTGAAATTGTTTATTTCTTGCTTAACTATTTAAAATAGGTTCAACTCTGCAGGAAACCATAGTTCAACTGGATCGAAAACACAAATGAAATTTATTGAAAATGAACAGTTTTCCTCGACACGCATCATGTGTCATATTAAAGGGACCCGTTTAAAAGTCGTACTGTCTATTGAGTGTAGCTAGGTACACATGCAAGAATGTATTAATTATTGGAATAAGATGGCTTTGCATTTTCTGCTAGAGGCGCTGTCTCTGTGTAGTAATTTATATGGAAAAGTATTGGTTAGATAGAAGGCTCATTTGAAATTATAATCATGATAATGCCAGTGCACATGCGCGACCCGGGCAATCTAATGTCCCGGTCACGCACGAGTGCCCCCTGTGCAGTTCGTTGTTTGTGCAAAGTGAACCGTGAAAACGGAGGCGCCACACCGAGGAGGGGCAAGGCAGCCGCTGCATTCTAGACCCATTCCGGATTCATTCCAAACAATCGATCAACAATTATATGGATGTTCTAAACTCATTCCATATTCTAGGCGTCGGTATGCGGCTGCGGTGTGTCAACATCCAGGTGGGACGCTCAATGGCGCAATGGCTGCGGAATGGCACCCGTAATCCGCATCGGAGGACTCGAAACAATGGCGTGAGCTTTACGACTTCTTTATGATAGAATTCAGACGGATTAGAATGTCATTTGACGACTTGCGTGGCAAACGGTGGGCACCTTGGCTCCGGGTCTATACCTAGGGCTCAAAACTCGATAAGAGCAAATAAAAATTTATAAAACTTTTACAGGTTTTATCTACCTATTTCTTTAGGCATTATAGGGCTTTAATGTATAAGGGTTTTTGCATACAAAATGAAATACGTTGGCTAAAGAAGGAGTTAGCGCAACACGGCTTAACACCCCAAAAACAAATAACAAAAATACTTTTGGCCGTGAAAATCTTAAATCATATTTAAATGAAATACGGTTCATTGGTAACTCAGGACAGTATCAATTTAACAAAATTTTGGAAAAGTGATATAAAATTATGAAAAAGATGGTCAAACCAAACCAAACCTAAAGTAACCTATTTAACCTAATTTTTTTATCGATTATAGTGAATATTACTCCGTACTTAACTTAAAATTTCTGTAGTTACGTTTTGTGTTTCTCACCCATCGCTATATTCCGTGCAGTTGAACGCATCTACGCGTTTCTTTTTCTGCGTAAGTATTGCCAACGAACGTAATGCAATCCAGGTACAAGCGAGTATCTAAATGATTCAGTCATATAATTAAAAATAATTTTCGATGGAGGAGTTCTAGTTGGTATACGGAAGGCAATTAGGCTGATTAAATCAGGGACGTATATAACAGCATTAACAATTTTTAAAATAAAATATAAGTCGGCAATAAGTCTTCCATCTGAGAGTAATAATGTTAATATTATTTCATCTACTGCGGACGTTTTTCACCCTGCAGACTGCTTATATAACCAGGACAACTTGTACGTATATTTTGAAGACAAACATATATTAAATAAATGAAAATATTGTATATTTACACTTCGTTTCAGAATGGAAGCCAGATTTACTCTGGTGAAATACCATCATTCAGGATCGAAACGTTGCTTGGATAACAAATAATTATAAGCAATAATATTATTAGTCTCCTGAAATATCAATACAAATTGAAAATATCTCCCGAGTAAAAATAAATGCCGCCAACGGGAATTGAACCCGTAACTTCTGATGTCCGGTCAGGTGCTCTGTATCCACTGAGCTATGTCGGCTTATTTCCAACCCGCCAAATAATTCAATATTTACTAGTACCTCAATCAACAATTACTGCTTATTATATTTTTTCACCTGTAAACAGCCAACTTTATTTTTGTAGGAAAGCCTTTGTTAGTGCTAAATTTCCCACTAGATGGCGTCGGGACATATTATATCTACATTTGTTGCTTGGATGTTGATTGGTTGCTTGGATGACTACGTTGAGTTACCAGATCTGAGTAGGCAGGTACCTACTTCCCAAATTATTCTTCCCCTCCCTAAATTGTTAATTTTGTAACAAAAAATGCTTTGAACTGTCGTCACATCCAATACAAAACCTTTAATAGAAAAAAAATCATAATTTTTGTCTTCCATTTAAAAAAACTCTTAAACGCCATGGCAAAGACCTGAACATATCAAGTAGGCTGAACCCTCAAAGACAAATTGAAAAATATATTACAATTTATAATAAAGATAAGTGATTCTCTTAACAAGATAGAAAAAAAGCCCCCATCTTGAAAATAAATTGAAAGTTTGAGATAAATAGAAAGGTTAACAGTTGAAGAATGCGTAGAATAACTAAAAAAAACCTTTCTATCATAACTCCACTTCATCGCGATCCGATTAAGCGGCTAGATCATAATATCCAGAAGATACTGCGCGTAAACTCAGCATTCTACGCGGGGAGCAGCGCTGATAAAGGGGGATTGTATCGAGAGTACGTGAATAAAGAAGTTGTAAAGATAAGAGATCGAGCGTCAAGATTGCGGAAGAAGAATGATCAACATACAAATTTCTGGAATCCGGTTAAGCCTGATGAAAGAAAAAAGATTACTCAGGTGAAGTTACTCTGGTAAAAAAAAGGAAGACCATAGAAGATACAATACAATAATTTGATGTAACTGACTACTATACCAATAAGAATTACACAAGGTAATGATCGTGTAGGTAAATGGGAAAAAAAGTAAGTAGTTAAGTAAGAAGGTTTCGCTTTGACTCGAGTTTTATCAGTTTTATCAAGGCTAAAAATTAATTTTGAACAGTCAATATTAAATTATCGAATACAGCAATAACTTTGTGGCTCATCATAATGTAAATGAAAAATTATTTGTTTTAAACCACTTTATTATACAATTTTAAGAATAGTCAACTAGTTTCGGTTAAATGACGGATATTAGACGGCCTCTGTGGTCGAGGGGTAAGGCTCTCGACTAGTAAGCCTAAAGTCACGGTTTCTGTCCCGGCGTGCGCAAGTAAATTTGATTTGATTAATTTGTGTTATTTCACAATTTATTCAGTTAAAATAAGAAATCAGAAATGAAAGGTTGCTTGAAATGGCTTGAGCCGTGTTTGGTGACCAGCTCTGAATAGCCAGGTACTCCACCATCTTCATCTTTCCTATCTCCTTCCACTCCCCACTACCTTTAGCCTCACAACGGAGACCGGATAACTCATCAAAATGACAATTCAACACACCTACAAAAAGTGTTATAAAGTTATAGTTACATATGTAACCTATTTAATCAAGTTTTTGTTTCATCACTTTTAATGACTGTATATCACCTTTTAAAGGTGTGTTGAATTATCATTTTGAGGAGTCATCATGGAACCCCTCACAACATACCCCAATTGGGGTTGCCATAGTCTCACTGGCTCCAGACGGTTGGGAGCAGTTGGGACTCTTGTGCGGCATTCGCATTAAATAATATATAACTAACTAACTCATATATAAAGAGTTAACAATAAGAAGAGAGGAACAATATTAGAGGGGGACAGAACATCAGCCTGGGGTTACATCAAAGTGTACCAAAAACAACAAAATAAACCTTCAAAAGTAGACAGTCTTCCACACCGACGATCAAAATCTGGTAGAAATATTCTGAAATCTGAGATTGAATCGAAGACCTGAACTATAAAATATACTCGTGCAAAAAATGATAATGCAACTCTGCTATCCTAAGAAAAATACATTTTTTATTCGATTTACATATTTTAATTTCTAAATAAGCTACGAGTATATGTATATTCGATAAATACCTTACAATTTCCAGATCACTTCGGAAAGTTGAATGAATTTAAATGATGAGTCAGAGCCCTATGGATTAAGTAGTTTTCGTTCCTTTCATTCGACTTGGGAAGTGTGCACAGCTTTTTAAGTGCTCAGAAAAAACGCGCTTAACGAAATAGCTCCAAATAGTAGACATTAAGCATCGACCTAATAGTGTTTTAATAGAGCTCTGCGGCTAAATTAGAAAAGAATCGAGCTTTTTCATTCACACCGTTTCCGATATTGTTGCACGCCATTCGCCACAATCTGGCGGCGAGGAAACAAAGATGGTATCTTTATTATTGAAGAAATCGGCGAGGCAAGAGGCACGATTCACGAGTACCGGAGTGGCGTGCCGTCTGAAATAACTGAAACTTCCTCCTGAAATGCGCACAACTTGCCTACCACTGCTTCACGCTATCTGCTGTTCAACTTCCCACATCAAACTTCCAAATGAGAAGAGTTAAATTGAAAACTTTTACAAAATGCTCGCGGCTTCTGTGGGATTTTTTCGAATGTGGAACAAAAGCGGTTAATCTGACCGGCATTTTTTAAAAGCTTTTGTTGCTTGTTTTTTGTTAGGCGAATTATAATGGTGCCCCGTGTCGTGCGTTTTTTCTCGTCTACGACCTTTCTCGTCTCTCCTCATTTATTTGGTTTTATATTATATTATTTTTAAACAGGGTCATTTACAAGAGGATTATACTCCAAGTAGGAGCCTTCACACGATTAAATCTAAGATATTTTTTTTGATGAACCTAAATGATAAGTTTAGTCAGTTTTCATGTTTATGATAATGCAAGAGTCTCAAGTGCCAGGGGCCAGTGGGAGAATAACATTGTTTGGGAATGTTGCGAGGCAAAAGAAAGTAGTAATACAGAGAAAGGGAAGGGGTGGGAAAGTAGAGAGAATGGTTGTGGAACATTCCCACTATGGATTTCCTCATTAAAATTAGCTAAAGCTACTGCAACCAACTTTTCTCAACCAGATGATGGAATTGCAACCGGACAAACTTTAACTAGCGTTTCCTGAGATCATTTAGGTATTTGGTGACATTTAAAAAAATGTATTTATATATTATTTGATTGGCAATAATTTTAAGCCGCCCCACTTGTACCACACCATCCCACTCCCGCAGCTAATGCTACGTATAAAAAAGGCGAGCCGAACCTCTGACCTGAACCTCTACTTATGAGAAAGGAAAAATGCAACCGCAAATGGCGCGAAACGCCGCTAGCAGTTGCTTCGTTCCTTTCCCGTAATTCGTGGCTCGGTTCGTGTTTAGGTTCGCAAATGTATACGTACCATAAGGTGGCGTGTTTCGTGATTTAAAAGTCTGACCTTTCATTGCTTAAATTTCATATGCAGAATTGTGTTTCGCCATATTTATGAAATTTAAATGGGATGGCGATATACAATGCACAGGTAAGTAAAATAGAGACAGAGCGCGTGCTAAATGGGCTAGAACCAAAAGATACTATGTCAGTGACGACATTGGTTTCGGCGAAAATATTCGCACCCAGTCTACGATATTGTCAACAGTGTTCTAGCAAAGGCTACCACAAATGTTGGCATTCGTTGTTGCATTTATGTTCTAATTTACTTGACCCGATATCTATGTCGTTCGTTACTTTGACTGGAATTCACGTAGCGAACATCAGCCATGTTTGAACGGTATTCATTACACAGGGCTGTTTAAGTCCGGTTTGACAGCGGTGTGCTTATTGACACGGGAATACGAATGTCGATATTGTCGATCAGGGTGAGCCATTAATGTACGATGTACCTGAGTAGTTTTTTTAGAGATATCGTTCACAGGAGTCTCAAAAGTTGCGTATGACAATTTAGACGATAACATCATTTTATTTTTTAGATTTATCATTAGTGAGTACCTACTCTTGGTACTGGTAAAATTGAGTGATTTTATGGAAAAAAATAATATCTTTTTAAAAACTAATATTAGCGTTTCAGCAGTTTACTCGAGTGCGAAAAACAAGAGGTTTCTTACAAACTTTATCAAAGGCGAAATTAAAAATGCGTCTAATGTTACTTACTTTCTTGCCTGAACAGACTAGGTGAGCAATAATTACAATAGCGTATTATCCAAGGTGGATATTTTCAGTTGCGAACTTACCGAATACAAGAGGTCCATAAATTAATATTTCTCAGATGGTTTGTGAATAATGTTATGTCTCTATTGTTTATATTTCTATTATGATTTGATTTATATCTACAACCCCTCTTCATGGCTATAAATGTTTTGTTTTCTAAATTTTTATATAATCTTTTGTTTAGTATACATTTTTGATTTCATATTCCTTTCTTACAAATTTAAATTACTTATTCCTTATTATGCTGTCTCAATAGAGGTAAAGTCACAAGGAGGAAATCCATAATTGGTTTTATTTCGGCTATATAATACATATGTACAAACTGAAATAAATGTAAACTGTCGATTTCCCGAAAATTAATTAATAAATAAAATTACAAAAGAAGTAATACATTTTAGGAATGCATTACTTGTTTGCTGATTGTGGAGGGATTAGGGATTAAATAATGTTTACTATATTATTTAATTAACACCATTACTCAAAATATTAATATGAAACATACGTAACTGTTTACTGCGACTGAAAGCCAATGAATCCACTTAGATTTCGACGTCTATCCCATATTTTTAGGTTCTATAAATATGGCACATTATGACAAGCGGTCTCTTAAAATGTTTTTGCGAAATGGCAAAATATGCCAAAAAATCACTCCAGTGGTTATAAAATTTTACAATAATGATAAGGGACTAAGTTAGCAAATGCGTATGGTTACGATACTAAGGAGTCGTGAGTTTAATTCTGTTAGCTAAGTATGTTTCTAAGAGTTTTTCAAATATTGTCAGGTAACTTGGGAATGTTTTTCTTTCCTTAAAAAAAAACAGCTCTACCGTAAATTGATTGTATCAATGCAGCAGTAAAACCCAAATCCTCAAAAACTTTTTTTTCAAAATTTAAACAAATTTACTGTTCTAAAACGGGAAAGTAGGCACGCTTTTGAAAACTTTACTTCGAGGATCAAAATTAGTGCATAACTTTTGAGACCACAAATTCGCAAAATAGCTTTGACGGCCCACCCTTACACACATGTCATTGCCAGTAAGCCGCTGAATGCCTAAATATGTATAGTGAACCTTGAACTTCCGTGAAAGGGGTAACTTTGAAGCTGTCCATCAATTTTCAACCAACCGAAAGGTTTGAAATGATATATTGTAAAAATATCGAGCTTGGGATACCTATTTGGAAAAAACAAATAATTTTAATCTGTGTGTGCTGAAGCAGCAACTAATCTAGAACAATGAGCTCTGATGTCAGGAAATTTTCACAGATTATTTATTCCATCTGGGATTTTTAGGACAACTCTCAGCTCGCTAAATGATTTCTAAAGAAAAACTGTATTGAAATCGAAAACAGATACTTACTACTTAATAAAAATAAAATAATTACACTTATCTAGAAATGGATGTAAATTGAAATATGAATGAATATTAAACATAGGATGTAAATTGGTTGTAGTAGTGTACGTTTCCGATTTTCCAACTTTTGTACGGAAAAAGTCTATATATATTATACGGATTGTGAATAGTGATCCCTCGCATATTGTCTCAAAACTGTTAAGGTAAATTGTTTATAAATTGAAAATTAAATTTAATGGTATCGGTATACCAGGGTTATACTGAGAGCATCTTCCTCTGTGGGAAAAGTGAAGGATCCCAATTAAAAGTCGATGCTAGTTCCGTTTGAGCTTTCTGTCAAACAGGTTTCTTTCATGGTTAATGTTATCTTTGGGGATGCTGTGTGAAAGGTCTTATTATGGAAAGCAAGGAGTGGATCCACGCCTTGAAGATACCCGACTTCTAAAAGGGAGAAATCATAGAGCCTGGCAATTCATTCCACCGCAGCGCAAAATAAACATATGCTTGTTGTGTTTTTTTCATATTTTAACACATTGTAGTCGGGCGCTTCAAACAATAAACTCTAGCCTATAGCAGGTGTTTTTCGCGAATAGCGCAAAAATATATCGCTTCAGCTAAATCTTCACCAGAATGGGCAGACAAATTATCGGCGAATATTTCCTCATGACTTTCGTTATTATCTGAAGACAATTTTGAAGGGTAAAAGAAAATATCAATTAAATAAATTCCACTAAAAAAACATGTCTGTTTTGTAATTCTGTATATCATAACTAAAGCACGTGTATATTAGCGCCACTCTATCTTCACAAGTAATGAGTGCCGGGAAAAGTCACTCAGGAAATGATTATTGTAATAACATCCTCGGGATTATCTCATAAGAGAGGTCCAATGAATTTATAACACGTCATAAAAATATAATAGGTACTCATATTCCCAGTACAACTAACAAACAATCTTTGAAATTTAACACGATAAAATTGCCTAATTATTGCAAGAGTATGTGTGTACATAAAAGAAACAACGGCTTATCTTTTTTTTTGTTATATGTGTGTGTAGTTTGTAATGTCTTCAAGCGTTTAGATTAAATAGTCACGGGAAATAATAATAATAATTTTCCT
Source organism: Hesperophylax magnus (assembly GCA_026573805.1). Classification (NCBI taxonomy): domain Eukaryota; kingdom Metazoa; phylum Arthropoda; class Insecta; order Trichoptera; family Limnephilidae; genus Hesperophylax; species Hesperophylax magnus. The sequence continues at coordinate 18,105 of JAIUSX010000399.1, read as the reverse complement.
TCCTCGCCTTTGAAGTGGAGCCGGCGTAAAGGGTATTTTTACCCGTCCCGCCGATAAGCACCAGTCGGCCGCGCAGGTAAAAATACCATTCCCGCTCATAGTGTGTTAAAATAATATGTGCTCATGCAGTCTGGTCGCTAGCACCATGTTAATTGTTAAGTTCGATTGAAATTTACAGCTATCATTAAGAGTCATAAAAAAAAAACAGAACATAAATAAACAAAAACATTTAATAACCGAGTTTATATGGCAGAAAAAAAAACTGTAAACAGCAGCTAACTTATCTTATCTAAGTATTGCAATAGAGATAGAGTGAAACGGTTATTCGGCATAATATTATGAACTCCAAATGTGATACAGGCAATTTGATGGTCTGATGAAAGAGTTCCTTTCATTCCTGTTAAGTGAAGCGTGCCGGTCATTATTGATGCTTGCCATGCCATAAAATTCCGGAGCGCTCAATCATAAGTGGCCACCGGGCATCAGGCTGCCACGTGGCTTCTATTCTATTGAGTGCCCATCTAGCATCAATCTAGTATCAAGTCCATATATCTCGCATTTTAATTATTTTTGTTTTTATGTGAAAACGCACAAGAATACCAACTGCTTCCAACCGTCTGGAGCAAGTGAAACTATGGTATCCCTAATTGGGGTATGTTGTGAGGCGGAATGTAGTGGGGAGGGGAAGGAAATGGGAAAGGGAAGGTGTGAAAGAACCTGGCTAATCAGATCTGGTCATCAAACACGGCCAAACCATTTCAAGCAACGCTTCAATTCTGAATGGTGGTCTTACACCACGGCGATGATACTGAGCGTATATTCCTCTGTGGAACGTAAATGAGTAATTTGTGAAATAAAACAAATTGATAATTTAAAATTAATTTGCTCAGGCTGGGATTTGAACCCACGAACTCTAGCTTGCTAGCCTTACCCCTCGACCTCGGAGGCCGTCAAACAACATAATAGACATGGAAGGATGATAAAAAAGATTGACGTTTATCAAATTGTAATAAAAGACCAATCAAAGCCATTGAGAATAGCCACACAGACTCGATAAACGCTGAAGCTACGTTGAAACCTCTCTCTTTCACATTAAGGCCTCGTAGTAAGCGTTCGAAGATGGTTTGAAAGGGAGATATGTAAATACGAATGTTAGAGGGAGCGCGATAATATTAAAATACGATAATAATTAAGCGAACATGTTGAAAATATTTAAAAAAAAAAAAAAACACGACTCGTTTGAAATAGAGCAAAGATCTCTCAACAAATGCTTTGGTTGCATTTAAATATACACTGTGATTTTTTAACTCAAATAATTATAATCTTACTTGAATTACTACAAGGATCTTCAAGACCCATATAAAATCCTCTCTCAAACATTCTGAATATAACAAAAATGAAATACAAAATTAAGTTAGGTGGGCAAATTAATTCTGTTGATAGACCTACAAGATTTGAGTTTAAGAATAAAGTGTTTTGTTTTGCCCCTGTTTCTCTATGTATACATAATAATATTACTATCGTCTAATGCAGTGCCGTAAAAAACACCGTTTTTCATAAACGATTTGAGATTATCTCCTTCAAGAAATACAATAAAGATTTATTAGGTTGTAGCTTTTTTCGGTGAATATCAATTTCACAGAAAATTCGTTTTAAGTACCAACGACCTCAGATTTTCTCGAAATTTTACGACGTAAATAATTTCTACAATCATCTTTTCTGTGTAAAAAAAGAGCAAATTGTGTTAGGCGCAGTATCTAGAAGACGGTTTTACGATTTATGGATTTTTTATAGCCCGAGCGGGTCGTTTAAGGTTTAAGTAAACCTCGCATCGAACAAACAGCCCTTAATCGCTCGACGATTTTTCCCTTCCGCGTAAATGCTCCGAAGATGCTGTTGTCAGCCGTTCTGCAATCTAAGTTGTACAACACATCAATCAATCTGGTTTTTCCACAAACCGCCAGAAAATATAAACGAATGGCCTCTAAAGAGTCGTAGAAGACGAACGATCGTAAATAAAAGGGGTCAAATTAAGATAATAAAAAAATACATAATTTGTTTTGGTAATGTAGCAATTACTTAAAGCCACAATTGTGGAATTTATTATGTGTTGAAATAAAGCAGATGAAAATAAGGTTAGCAACTGAAGATTGAAGCACTTGATGTAATAAGCACACTGGGTCAACCAGACTCCTTCAAGTTAAAGAACATTAATATATTTTAGATAAACAGCCGACATACACACTATGTAAACATTGATAGTTTATAGTGAATAGCCCGCCGGGCAATTCACTACAATTATTAGATTAGATACTATAATAAGTACTACTCAAGATGGTGACCGGATAAATCATCAAAATGATAATTCATCACATCTTTAAAAAGTTATATAAAGTCATGGAAAGTGATGAAACAAAAACTTTATTAACTGGGTTAAGTAGGTTAGGTTAGGTGTAAAAAAAATATCATCGTTTCTAATGACTTTATAACACTTTTTAAAGGTGTGTTGAATTGTCGATGTGTTGATTTATCATGGAACCCTTCGATATGTACGTAAAATGACTAACCTGTGTTAAAGAAAAATAATAATTGGTATAATTATAATCATACATTAAGGCGATGTACTACGTCGTGTAATATTTTAAATTGAGCCGCTATCAATAATAACCCTTACGTAGATAGCGATAAGGTTTAAATTCCCGCTTAACACCATCCGCCTGTTTTGATTTATGCAAGAAAAAAAACATGGCCAAAAAGTGCCTTTTATTTTATTTTGTGGATGTTCAGGCATTAATATTTAAATTTTTTTCGATCATTTTATAAATAACTTAATTTTCCACATTATAAAATAAAATCATAAACGAAAATGGGTTCGTAAGTACGAGATTTTGAACTTTAAAGCCGTTTTCATGGGCCTTATACATTATTTTTTTCTCGGCTTATAAAAAGACTTATCTAAAAAATACTCGATTATTTCAAAGGCCAAGATGTATTCTACTCGCAGTATTTAATTAAAGCATCTGAAACATTTCTAGGCAACCAAATTTTCAAACCAAAAACACATGATTTTGCATTAATACGTATGGCATCGCCTTAAAACTAACTCAAATAAATATTATCTAATTTTACTCTGGTGAGTTGACGTGTTGTTCTTGTATTGTTTTGTATTTATAATGCTTATATAATGCACTTGCATAATGTGGATTGACTAGATGATCATTTGTGGAAAAGTGTGTGGAAGTGTTTAGTTTTTCCTGTGGGAAAGTTTTAACCCGGACATAGTCAAAGAAAAAAAAAAGATTTTTATATCTATTTTCCTTAAAATATCTTTTTATCAATCAGTTTAATCATTATTTTTATTTCCAATATGGTGCAATATAACAAGTTTATTGTTTTTAAATTTTTGTTTTACCATAACATGTCCTTTTCTCTTATGTTTTATGATTTGTACTACAAAATATTATTTTGTTTTTCTTACATAAATTATGTACGACTACCAATAAGATCATATACCGTTGAGAAAATAACCAAAATTATATATTTTTTTAATTTATAAAATAAAAAAAAATAATGCAGAAAATCTTGTTTCACGAAGCAGCAAAAAGTTATAGACACAGCTTTTCAGTCTATAATTTCTAGGAAAATGCATTTATTTTAAGGGCAATGTTCATCGAGCTTTGGAGGATTGAATTATCCGTTAAGCGGTCAAAATAAGAGACAAGATGCCAAATTGTTTAATACGGTAACCGGATAAAACAGAGCATGATATAGATTAGTTTAGGTTCGGCGTGTTTTGTTTTCTTCACTTTCCTGTTTTGTCTGTGCTGTTTTTCAGGGAACCGTTTGATACCACACAATTTAATTATATATTTCAAGTGAATAAGAAATGGTTGTTTAAAACTGTTTACCTAGAGAAGATAGAAATTATCTTAAAATTTTTAATGTGTGTAATATTTTCAATAATCAAAGCCGGTAGCAAAGCTAGAATTCGTGTGTAAAAAAGCACCTATAGACTCTTTGAAATTCTATAAAAAAAAGCCTGTTTATTTTCGCCGTAGCTTAAGTTTGGATGAAAACGCAGGGAGTAAATTCGAATTTATTCGAAACTTTTTCCGGGTAGATCCACACGCTTCAACAAACTCCAGCTTCTGCAGGGTTTAGAGCGAAAGGTCTTCGTTTTGGGGGCAACGTTTGAGAGAAAAATTCAATGGTTCTTTTCTTAGAGTTAGTTCTTCCGATCAAAGCAAAGACAGGGTTACCACATGCCAAACACAAAAAGAGACTGAACAGACTGTTAAATTGAAGAAAACAATTAAGACTAATACCTATGCTCTTACCATAAACGTTAAAATCAACATTAAAATATTGTCAAGGCGAAGTGAAAATACTACCTACTAAGTCATTCTTTTCAGAGTTGTACATTTTTGACACAAGCTTTTCGTTGCTTTAAAGCCCTCCACGGGTGGCGAAGAAAATTCCTGTACATATATAGGCATGAAGAAATCCAGTCAATTTATTTTAAAGTTCAGCTTCTAACTTAAATACCAGTATTTTTTTTTACAATTTCACAAAACCATCGAAATCTGACGCGTTCGCGTGATGGTATACGTACCTCGGTTTTGTCGGTTCAGTTAGGTCAATCAAATCAACAATTCCCAATTTAATTATTTAATAAGATTTCCAAAAAACAATTCTTTACTAGTCTCTACGCGGCTCAACTTTGCACAAAATTGTCCGCATTCTAATGCACGCGGCCGACCGACCCGTGAGGTACCAGTATAAGTTTTGTCAGAACCCGTAGACCAATCACAGGGATTTTAAATTTCTCATGGTTTTCATAGTTTTTAAATGACGATTTATTAATACTTATTTGTAATAAAACTTTCTAATCAGCGTTTGTTGATCTATAATCTATATGCATATATGTTTTTTAATCCTCGATAACTCAAATTCCTTATTGAACACATTTATAAGCAAATACTTAATCTATAAATCGCAAACAAACTCGGAAATGAAGCTCCTGCTACTGTATACTTAAAAAAAACTAGAGATTTATTTACATGCATTCGCCAAATATCTTATAATTCAATAGTTTCTTCACAGTAGCCGCGAAAATCAGGAAAGATGTTCACTGTAAGCTACGTTGTGAATATAAATTAGAAATTAAAACAGTTTGCAATGAGAACGATGGGGCTTTTTTTAGTGGACGGAATTTAAATGAAGACATGTCCTCCTTTTGGACACCATGTGGTAACCCTATACTGGGATGACTTATGAACTTTGTGAAATGGAATCCGTGTCAAAAGCCCAATAAAAATTCAAATGAATCCGACAAGAAAAACTTCTGGGAAAGGGATTACTTGGGACAAAGCTCCGAATCTCCATTTTTAAGAATTTATTTTTCTAAATAAATGAAGGAATGGGATTGCTCCTGCCTTACTGTAGCTATATTTCTGTTAGGTTTATGAGAAAGAGGGAGATGTTACGATGGAGCTATCGGCGGTATGCCTTTACAAAAGCTGTCTCGCGTTGACTGGTAAGAGATATTTCCTCAAAGTCAGCAAAATGAAAAATGTTTGTACGCTTAGATACAAAGTTTATCTTCATGTGATGGAAACGAATTTTACTGTCTAGAAAAGATTCGTGAAACTGCTGACAAAACACATTGTACTCCAAAATTAAATGATGCTATTTTCTTTCTTCATACATCCATTTGTATTTACACAGCATAAATTGCTTCTCAAAATACGTCGAATTGGAAAGTGTCTTTACAAAAAAGGCATATTCTGTCAGACCCTTTGTGGAAAAGCAATTAAAGTAATTTCAATACGCTCGGCAAAGAAAGAAAATTGAATAGTCAAGACTCCTTTGAGGAAGTCAAACTTAATCAGACCACTTTTGTATTTTCTTACCAAAGTTTTCGTTGGGGGACCCTTGGCAACCAAATGTGTGTATTTACCTGAAACGAATGGAAAAAAAAAACAAATTAACTTTAATATTATTCTAGTATTTTTGAAAAACAAACAACTTAAAATATTTATGTAATCTGAAAATCGACATGTTTGTTACTGACGGCAGCGAAAATGACTCAAATGAAGAATAATATCGTATTTGAAACAATTTATATCTAAGCGATCACGACGGCACAAACGCGTCCGACGAGTATGTCAAAGCCAGAAAGAAATTCATCAGAATCTAACAAATTTTAACGTCAAATCTAAAATTCAATTAACCGCTTGAAAGCTACTCATATTTTCTGGTGCATTTTATGGTGGACACGTATTGATGAAGCATTCAAATCTTTGTTGAAACCAACCGTGAATTGTCTCCCTTCCGACATGCTAAAAAGGAGATTAGTATTGTCATTAGTGTTAGTTCATCAGAGAAAATGTCTTAAGCAAAAATCATCATAAATTTTAAAAAAAGCAGTTCTGAACATTCTGAAGTGTTTTATTGGATACCAACATTGCACCCCACCGCATCCGTACGAGTCTCACTTCTTGACGCCAGTAAGAAGTCACCATAAAGGAGGTCGTCTTACAAATTACACCTTTGCACAAACAAATTATTTATTTGTTATTTATTAGATACTAAAAAATACAATTAGAGAATAGTGAATCTTTGACTGTCCTACTGGGATGGTTTCCCGTTTCAGGACAATCAAATTGATAGGTTTACTTCATATTAAGTAGGTAATGGAACACAAACACATAACACTAAATTGAGAAATGACTTTTAACATTAAATTCATAACATTGTAGAAATTACTTCCATGTTTACAATATAAGAGATAGGGTGAGTATATTATTTTTTTTATTGTTTCTATGATATGTGTAATAATTATTATTTTAACTGAATTAAGACGTGTTTATAGTACATATTAATAACCTTAAAGTAAAATAAATCTTTGATTTATAATTTGTTAATTATTTCACCAAATAATGCATTATATTACTATACCATTATTTTTTCGCAAGTGTACACTCCTCTTCCAATCACAAGCAAATGCTTTTAATGGAAGAGTAGTATAAATAGAAAAAATAAATTATGCAAAACCTGAATTGTAATATTATGTTCAAAAGTTTAAATTATAAAAATAAAAAAATAAAACAATTTGAGTGTATAAAGTGTGGTGAGAATTGTAGGTCAAGAGGCAAAAAATATTAAATATAAGTTATTTGTTGAACATATGATATTTTCGTAGATAATTCACTAATCACAAATAAATTAATAGTTACATTTACGAGTATAAAAGGTGTCGGTAATGTTATTTTATTAAACATCACTCACTTTACCATGTTTTTCAAAATGTCCGAGGTATCTATGAAACCTAAATTAAAATCTATAAAAAAACATAATTTTTCACACATATAATATCTACTCATACAAGTCAAGAAAAAAAATTACGCAATATTTGTACGCCACTGAAACACGCTTTCTGTAAAAAGCCCTAGATGTTCGATCAAACAAAAATTGTACCTTTTGCTTTTTATTTAAAATTATTAATTTTATGTTAATACCGCACAAGAGTCCGAGCTGCTCCCCAACCGTCTGTAACCAGTGAGACTATGGCATCCCCAATTGGGGTACTTTGTAAGGCTGAAGGTAGTGGAGAGGGGAAGATGAAGTTGGGAAAAGTACCTGTCCATTTAGATCTGGTCACCAAACACGGCTAAAGCCATTTCGATTCGGAACTGTGATCTTACAATCAGGGCATACTGAGATCTCCCATTCTGAAACGTGCCACAAACAGGTGATATATTTTTGTAAACGAATTAATTATGAAAAAACACAAAAATTATTTGCACACTCCAAGAATTGAACCCGCGACTTCTGAGATCGAGATTCAAAGATAAAATAATTGTGTAATTAAAATGATTTTTTTTTTAAATTTAATTAGACACATCGCACCAGTAATAGTAAAATATCGGAATATTTCGTAATTGGTTTGAAAATTTTCTATGTACATTTGTGTACGCAACGTTATCGCAATATTGCACAAGTCAATTAAAGCCCACACTTGCCTGATAAAAAATAATGTGAAAAACATTTCACGGAGAGGGTTATCATTTCATTAGGTCGGTAATAAAGACAAATTTAACAGCTGAGAACCGGCGGGGGTTAATATGAATCAATTAATTGAATTGCCATAGAATTAGTGCCACCAAACGCACCAACAATGGTTAATATATTATGACGCGATTGCTTCAAACGAACAGCGAGTTTTTTTTCCCTCGGTGATATACGACGGAGCTTGCCTAATCTGACGTTGACTGTTTGGACAAAGGAAAGAGAAAAATTATGTAATATAAATCATTTGTACCATTTCAGATAAATGAAATTCTTTCTCCCAACCTCGGAAGCTTGAAGCTTAAGTACAATAATTTATACCTATTACCCAGTTTTGTAGTTATGCTTAAAGTTTAAGCAAATTCATCTTTGAACGAATAAATTATTGACTAAAGCTCAAATTGTAATATTTAATCATTGAAAATGTGAACGGAAAAATATTCGGAGAAAAAGATTCGGTTGCATCTAGGAATTGAGCCAGAAACTCGCCGGGGTTTTGCTCTACCACTGAGCTAATTCGACCATATCAACTACATTTATATTTAACCGCATCATATACTTCGATTCGACAAAGAACTACCAACATTATTTTCATTTTCTTAACGCATTTTTTTTGGCTGCTATCTTTATACGTGATTGCAAGATTCTACTCGAATTGAATTTAAATCTAGATAGTGTCTTAGATAAATACATACATTTTTACTTTTTAATATATGAGGTCCTGGGTTCAATTCCTAGACGCCACTGAACCCTTTTCTGTGTCACATTTTGCCTTTGAGTTGTTAATATTAACTTCAATGACTAAAGATTATATAATGTTATTTATTAACTTCAATGACTAAAGATTATATAATGTTATTTATTAACTTCAATGACTAAAGATTATATAATGTTATTTATTGAATTATATTACAGTGGAGCTATTCAGATTATTATTGTTTTGGATTTCCTATCAATAAACTGTTTGGACAATAGAATAAAGAAAAAAATTAGAAGTGCTTCCCATAGAAATTTGAATGGAAACAAATTTTCCACCTAGCCCAACAGCCCAGCACTCCGTCTACTTACACTCGCCTAACATCAATTTAAGTCTCCGTTAGGCAAATATTTGTAACACGAAACACGCTTTATTCCGTGGATTGAGACCGATGAGAGCTTTAAATCATTATCAGAGTAATTAGTAACACGCTTAGGAATGGGTCGCACAATATATGCATAGGTTGAATATGTAGAGTTGATGGACGGAGAAAGGCGGCCAAAATAGAATATTTGACGTGACAGTGGATGGATGCAGAAGTCGGGAAAAATAACAGAATAATATTTTTTTTATTTATTAATTTTATTTTAGTAATTTGTACATTTAAGTTTGCAAATGACTAATTATCTTTTACATATTAATATTCTATGTTTTTTTTTTGATTTATGTGGCTTCTACACAACATCTCGAATTTTTCAATTGGGGCAGACTTTAGGCTTTCCGGCAGCTCGTTATAGTATTTCATCCCTTTATAGAATATACTATTCTGTGTATTCGCCTTGTCCTTTTTTGGTAGCCTGATTTCATTGCACGTCCTAGTTTTATGTTTGTGTATGTCCTTGTTGTATACAATTTTATTTGAAAAATATTTGGGTAGCAGGTTGTTTACTATTTTGTGTACAAATATCATCGTGTTCAAGGTCAACATCTGTTTCACCGTTAGCCAATTTAGTTCGTTTAACATTTTATTTACTTTTGAATATCTATTTCGTCTGAGTATTGTTCTCATTGCCCTATTTTGGAGAATTTGAAATTTATTTTGTTCTCGGTCGTAACACAGAAAAAGGATAGTTGAGCAGTAATTAAAATGTGGAGCTATAATGGAGTTATAAATGGTGATTGCAGTTTTTTCGGAGAGTTATTCGGACAATATAGAATAGAGTTATAACTTATAACAGAAGAGTTTAAGCCTGTGACAGACCACGCTATATTCTCGTGGCTTGGCATATTTATGCATATCGCGCGCCATACATTCCCATCAGGATTATATGGCGAGCGATATGCTGAAATAGGCCAAGCCACGATGCGTATAGCGTAATCTGTCAGCCCCATATGAATCAAAAACAGAATTGTGCAGCGTTCCGTCCTCTCTGCCCACCCCTGTGGTTAGTTATAGATAAAAAAAAACATCGTGAAGTAAAATAAATAGAACAACAGAACAAAATAATTCACTTAAATTAAATAAAAACGCAAAATAACCTGATTCATCGATAGAGAAAGAACCGAAATAACACAAAAAAGTACAACTACCAATGTTGACTTAGTGAGTTCCTTTTTGTCATGGGAAAAGTAACATTTGTTTATAGTGAGAATGCTTTTATTATGATGTTTTAAAATTAATGGCATCATTTGTGTGTTTGATGTTTTATGGTTGGGTATTGTGTACTTTTATTATAGCCATGTAATGAGGTCCTTTTACAAACATAAATCTGTTTGTTTTGGCGAACGATGAGTTTACATTTGGTTTCAATAGTTGGGTTTACCAAATTTTGAAAGAAATTCGTATTATGTAATCGTAATAAAAATATAAAATATTAGTTGACTGAGTCTAGCGAAGTCCTGTTTTAACTCGACCATTTGACATTTATTTATCGAACTAGCGCAGACCCGCAAGAAATCACGAATACTTTGAATTCTCCGCAAATCGATTCCTATTTTTAAATTTACAACATGTTTAAAATATTGTATTTTAGGTTTACCACTTGCCTGAATTTTCGAAATAAACACTTCCAATATTGAAAATGATGACATTTAAATTCATGTTTTAGAGTACATTGAACTGGAGTCACAACCGAAATTAGTATTTTAATACTACGAATAATAATTGGAAAATGACCTCAAGGGCGCTACAAATTAATACATATCTAACATATAACTTATATTAACTAAAAACTTGCAGCTAAGATTTATTAGTGGGTTACAACTAAGATGACTAGTGACTTAGTAACTAAGATGACTAGTGACTTAAAAGCTATTAACATAGATAGACTTGATCTCTGCAACTACAGATATATTTTTTAAATGCATTAATGTAAATTCAGACAAGCGGCCTAAAACCTAAGATATAATATTTTCAACAGATTGCAATTTAAAAATTTTGAACTGATTTTTCGAGAATTCAAACTATTCGTGATTTGTCGCGGGTCTGCGCTAGTTCGATAAAAATAGGTAATTAACAGTAATATTTAAAATTTTGAAATAATTCTAACCGTTTTAACATGTGGATGGAATTACTGGAAATGTATTGTTAACCTTATCGTTATCTCAAATGTCAAAATTGTGTTTTTTCCTTGGTTTTATTTAGTAATGTGGCAATATTTATACCAACAAAAAAGTGACACATGGCCATAAAGAACGAGTTCAAAGTGTAAAATAACAGCGAGAGTAAAATACATGAACTGATTTTATGCGGAACATTATTAATAAAAATATGTTCCTATATATACTGGTGCTTCCGTCTCGGTGAATAGTTTGATAAAAGCTTCAAACAAGTCATGTTCTGTTCAGAATTCCATAGCGATAACATAATGAAGTTGGTTGGTTTCAGCTTTCAGCGGTGGAGGTGGGGTGTAGTTATGGTTGTTGTATAGTGTGGAGAAGGGATAGTGGAAGGAAATGTCGGGAGGAAATGCCAGCCACCGATAAAAGCGACGCCAGACGCCATTTTCCGGTGGCGCTAATCGCACACCCTGACACCCGCCACCCGCCACCCGATACGAACTGTTCAAGATACCTTCTTATAATAGTGGCTACTGAAATATGTTGAAAGAACTAGCCCTTTATCGCAAAAATAAGAAATATTTATATAATATGAAAGTGACATTCTTTCTTTCAAATCTAGAAGAAAAACGAGACAAGCATAAAATATGGACAAAATAAAGGTTTCTCAGTTGAGATTGATACTTAAAGGTTATTTTTTGTCATTACAAGAGTCCCAACTGCCTATCCGGAATCAGAAATATTGTGAGGCAGACTTAAATGGAGCAGGGGAAAATAAATGAAAAGGAAATATAACTTTTCAAATCTAGTCACCTGCTGAATTAAAGATAAAGGAGTGTCCCAACTTACTCTGGCTCAATAGAATAAAGAAAACTAGAATTGCCCTCAACAAATTATAACGGAAACAAATGTCGCCACTGACTTAGTCCCTTTTGGTTCTAGACCATTCAGCACGCGGTCTCTCTCTTTTAGACTTGCCTGACACTATATCGCCACGTCATTTGAACTTCGTAATCCTGGTGAAACACGGTTTTGTAATGGAAATTTAAGCGTCGATTAGACAAATAATATTTGGATAATAAAACACGCCCACAAGTTACTTCTTGTATTATTCTTTATTCTATATCTGGCCAGAAGATGCGGAAATGCTATATTATTTTATTTTAATGAAGAATTTATTACAATTATATTTGCAATCGGGTTTAGAACCTCTGTGTATTAACCGCTCTAACGTAGATGAAGTCAGATTTAATAACGAATAATACAAGCACTCAGCAGAGGTTTATAACCATCCAGATACGATCACGTCAAGTTGTAGTATCAGCTCTGCCATGGGCCATGAGACGGCTTGTGAGTCTAAACAGAGAATATACCGATGTATATATGTACACAGGAGTCACAAATGTAAATTTGTTATAAAATCCTCTTAATCGATACGTTTACTTATTTTATTAACTTTTCTTTTGTTTGGTTGGTACCGCGATTTATTTCGTATATGAAATCCTATAAATTATTATAATGTCATCTAATTTCAGAGAAATGCCTGTGTGCCAGCTTTTATGTATTGATAGAATGCATTGTCATCGACAACGAGTCTATCTGCCGAATTTCAGCTCGATCGGACGTCGGGATAATTTCCATTTCCATGATTCCATTTACTACATTCAATCAAGAAGACATGTATGTCGATATGAAAGATGGAACGGCGCTAAAGATCCGGCTAAGTATGGGGAACGCGGAACGAGGGGAGGAGATAGATCCTCGGTGATAATTTACCTAACAATGATATTTGAACGACTGACTTCACTAACGTTAACATTAAGTAAGTTAACACATAAATTATAGGATGAAAAATAATTAATAATTAATATAATAGCAATCATTATTAATTAATCTAAGAGTGTTGAAATTTACAGAGGAATAAACAAATTAATTGACGTATTAAATCCTTAGCCAAGCCGGGTAGCACAGCTGGCTAGTACTATAAATACAGGACGTTTATTGAAGAAAAATCGAGTAATCCGGATTTATGGTATAATTTGCAAAAATATTCAGTTCGTAAAACGAAAACAACCGATCTGATTAAATATATGTTTTTAAAGTATAACCTAATAAGTAATAAGTCGATAAGGATACGAAATAATGAGTAAGGCCGAGATGTGATTTACCTACCACGGTTAAGTTGGGAGGCGCTGCCTAATGAGTTCTACAATTACTGGACCGTCAAAGTGTTATGTAGTGTAAGGTAGGGTTAGGTAGTGGAAGGTAGTGTAAGGGAGTGTAAGGTGGGATGCATGTGTTGTGTGTGCTTAGAACGATCATGATGGATTTACGCCAAACTGTCAACCGACAACGGTGGCGATCCAGTGTGAGCTCTGAAGGGTCATTAATCATAAAGTAAGTTACCTCCGCCCTCGCTTTTAATGCCGGAATCGGAAATAAAAAGAAAAATTAAAAACGTGGGAGACGGTGCAAGACGAAAGCGTAATAATCCCACTTTGCCATATGGACCGATAATAAATGCCGCAGGTGGTATTAATCAACTTTCACAATACAGGTGCCACAAAAAATGTATACACACTTTAATACCTCATTCTTTCTATTTTTTTCCAGGTACAAGCCATTAAAAATAATGGCTGATGTTAGAGGAGACTTTGTGTGATCGTGATGTGACAGCTTATCTCCACGAATATCTGCCGAACAGATGGATTGGGCGAAGAGGTGTCATCGAATGGCCTCTGCGCTCTCCAGACCTCACGCCACTGGATTTTTTTTTGAGGGGACTCATCAAAGATAAGGTTTATCTGTCAAAACAGGCAACAGTTGATCAATTGAAGGCGGAAATTGATAGAGAATGCAACGAAATTCCCAATAAATGATTCGTTATGTTCGCGATTCCAATGCTTCGCGTTATAAGCAATGTTTGGATAAAAATGAAAATTAATTTGAACATTTGCGCTGACTAACAATATTCTACATCTTCTTTAATTTGTACTTTTAATCCGATGGGACAGGTCGAATCCAGGAAGATTACTCCTTCTTCGCGTCTGTTAAACTCATAATGGAAGAGGCTTATACCTATAAATCTGGCCCACCATATGACCCAACTTCTCTCTGTGCATGGGGAATTCAGGGGAAGACTATACAGTCTCACCCTGTCCCCACAACCGAATTGCGCATGTGGCGATACTGACCAGACAGCCAAGCACATTCTCAGTCGTTCATTCATGACGGATGCACGAGAGGAAATGTTGGATGGTTTATATGTCATCACAAGACTGGTTTGGAACGCCGATCTCGTTTCGAATAAGGTGAACTTTGTGTGTTTGAATGTATTTCTGTGTCTGTCTTTTTTATTTTACCTTGCATTCATCATTGAATTCCTTATTTGATTGATATATATATTTATCTTGTCTTCTTTGGATTTTAGTTTTAAAATGATTTTGATTTTCTTGTAAAATTTTGTTCCTATTACAGCAGGGTTCTTCACAACTCGGCATCATTGAAAAATGACTTACTTTATTTTATTTGATGTCAAACTTGTATTTGTTTTTAATTAACTTTTATTTTTATTCTATATAGCTTGCTTTTAGCGTATATACTACTAGGAGGAGCATTTAAAGCAGACTGGAGCTGAACTGTAATCGTTCTTTACGGTCCGCAACCCAATATTTGGGTGAGGTTTAGACCTAGTCCTTGCATAATCAGACGCCTCTCACACCGGACAAGTGTTCACACGGTGTCGACCTTGCCTCCTCCACCGCAATGTGCGCGCCTGAGTGATGGCCGAGCGGGCTCGGCGACCTTCCTCCCCCCTTCCGATTGCCTAAGGAGTAGCCTATACTTGGCTAAGGAGTATACTCGTATCTATCCCACTTATTTTATCTTTGGCAAAAACTAGAGCGAGTGAAATAGTGACGTAGCGATCACTAAAGAACGGGAATCCACCTGCAGAGCGTTGCTGCCTTGTTGTGTCACCCGTAATTATTGAGAATTAACACCAGGTGCACCTAAACACTTGCTTACTTGCGTCCTTTAATATTTTGCATGAAATGCAAATTCTGTAAGTATACAGGAAGTATTTAACGTCATGTATTACGTAAAAAAATCTAATCGCGTCCCTTGTTGTGCAAGTCGCGAGAATTCGGTCAGCTGAATTCGGCAGCTGCAAGCTTTGCGAGGGGCTGGCTTATATGACGTCACGCGAACTAACGGGTGCGGAAAAATGTCAAGTGCATTATTTGCAGGCAAGAATCTGACCGTTGTTAGTACAAGATGAACAAGTATGAATAATTACAATAATTTTTTTTTTATTATTTCCCAAAACATTACCTAGATAAATATAATAACGCCAGTTTTGTGAAATATCACCTCAAAGGCGCACAAAGCTACTTAGCAATTTGAACAATAGCTAAATAATCTTTAAAAAAACTTTTGTTGCTCCCAAAGATTTTAACAAAAGAAAATGGTGTGATTTCTACAGATGTTGCGAATTCAAAGAGAGTATGGGATAAATGGTAAACAAAGAAAAAAGACACATGTTGCCAATTCACACAAGGTCTAGAAATAATGTTTTATAAACAGAATTCGGGTTTTGCGGAAAAGTTGTGAGACAAACTTTGGTGACTTAAATAATAACAGATGGATGACAAAAAAAGTATATGTTTTATTTTACTTTATGTCAAATCATAGAACTGAACCAACCTTCATGTTATGTAAGAACGATTTGCTTTTATGTTAGGACGATTGTCAAACAGATTTCCATCGAAAGTAGGTGGAAAAGTTCGGAAATGGCAGAACACATAATGCTAGTAAAGGGTTTTGTTCAAACTTCAATAATTTGCGAGCACATTGATAAAAAAAAACTTTTAGTCTGCCACGAAAAAGTTTGTCTAATAATACATTTGATCGCGAAATTTTACAGCGCTGCCACAATCGATGTAATCATCTTCCATTCGGGGAAATTTGCTAATTACAAATTAAAGCGAGAACTAAATTTAACTACTTGAAGAATTTCAGACAGCCTTGAACAGGAAATGACTTTTGAACAAGTTTTTTCAGTAGAGCTTTTACTTCAATCGATTGATAATAAAACGAATACAAAAATGCTTCGTCTAGCCTATACAAATACGTTATATCCGTATGAACGAATAAAGGTTTCGATTCGGACGTGACCAGCATTAATGAAGTTATTTTTTTAAATACATTGTGAGTGGTGAGTTTTAGTAAAAAGAATTTGAGACGTAGGACTAAATAAAAACACATTGCTAGTAGGTTATTAGGTCAACACCAGAAACTTTTTTCGATTGAATTTACTTTCTGGAACGCTGACTTTTTAAACTGCCTTTAGGGTACAAATTAGGTGTCAAGATATGGAACTAAATATCCAAATAGATAGATGTAATAAATAAAGGTGTTTTAGCATCAAGATACGGGCGAGGAATTAAGGCTTAATGTTTTAAATAATTAAATTAACAATTAATACGTGGACCGTTCGCGTAGTTACCGTGATAAATTGATGGCCTAATATTCGTGCAAACAATAAACCGATTCTTTATCGCACGCGTAAATCTTTCCTTAGTTTCCCATCTCGCCAGGAACGGTGGCGATAAATGATAACGCCATGAGAATGGAGGAATTCCTGGATATAACTCACAGCGAACCGGGCTGCTTCACGCGCGGTTCTGCTTACTGAATGCTAGAAAGGTACGCTCATAAATTATTCCATTCGGCCATCTAAGATAGAATATCAAGTAAGAAATGTGGACACAAATTTTGTGCATTAGCGAGGGGCTCGGTCGTGTCCCTGTCATGCCTCGTCACCGTAGGAGAGGGAGAATATAATAATGTGTAATAAATGGAAGTGGGATTAGAAGAAAATTGAGTGGGTGGGACGGATTAGTTTGGGGGAGGATGGGGCATTTGTTACGAGGCAGATTGTTACGTCATCGATAAATCATTCACCATGTCTTCAGCGGACAAGCGCGAACTTGCCGGCCGCAGTGTCCTGCAAAACGTCAACGAGACAAGAGGGGGTGGCATCATTTCAATACCGCCTGGCTAGCATATCATCATCGCCACACCAACACTTATAACATCATCTGTCTGACGTGACAGGTCTGTATGGGATTGTAAGCAAAAGTGCTTTGAGCTTTATAGGATAATGTGTCAGCACCATGCTGCGTATACGTTTGCGAACCGAGACGCGAGCCGAATGACAAATTATGGGAAATGAACGAAGAAATCGCAAGCGGCGTTTTGGTTGTGGTTGTTTCGTCTCTTTCCTATAATTCGTGATTCGGCTCGCGTGTGTATACGAAGCCTAACAATATACAGGAATATAATATCCGTTGAACTAAGTACAAGTATTGGGTTCGTATTTCGTGTGTTACCGGCGAAAAAATTAACTGTGTATGTCCAAATTGGGACGAATATTCAAGTAGAGATAGATGTATCAAATGTTTATGGTAATAAATACATTAATTTAACTTAGTGTGTAGAATTTTTAGTTGGTAACAATGCGCCCCCACCATGTAACAACTTGCTCTCGCAAGAAGCACTTTATTTAATTTTATATTTTTTGGCCTACATTTTGATTAAAAAATGTTATGTTATTGATGAAAGTGTGCACAATGTGTAATATGATTTTGTTCCTGTGAATAAACAGTCGTCTGATAAAAAATATATTTACTTTTTGAAACAACAAGCCCCGCCTCCCCCTAACCACGATCTTACTAGGAAACAAATTAATATCGATAAATGACAATGATTAAACTTCC